>JAUZSX010343448.1:0-10436 GCA_034780655.1 Idiosepius hallami
GTGTAAATATATGTGTGTGTGTGTGTCGTATGAGTTTAGCTCTATGTGTGTGTGTGTGTAAATATATGTGTGTGTGTGTGTGTCGTATGAGTTTAGCTCTATGTGTGTGTGTGTGTAAATATATGTTTGTGTGTGTGTCGTATGAGTTTAGCTCTATGTGTGTGTGTGTGTGTGTGTAAATATATGTGTGTGTGTGTGTCGTATGAGTTTAGCTCTATGTGTGTGTGTGTGTAAATATATGTGTGTGTGTCGTATGAGTTTAGCTCTATGTGTGTCTGTGTGTGTAAATATATGTGTGTGTCGTATGAGTTTAGCTCTATGTGTGTGTGTGTGTGTAAATATATATGTGTGTGTGTGTGTGTCGTATGAGTTTAGCTCTATGAGTGTGTTTGGGTGTTTGTATAAATTTTAACAATTCCTCAAGATACGAAACCGAACTCTGTTTCTTTTTTACATATAAAAACTGAAGTCTGAATGCCCCCTCGTGTCAGCTGTGAAAAATGTGTTCGAACAGCTGCAACGAGTGGAATTCACCCTGAATTCTCTTCATACCCCAATCCTAGTTTTTTCTGTTTTTTTATTTTTTTGTTTATTTTTATATGTTTTTTTTTTCCGTTTCACAGATTCTGGTTGTTGGGCAGATTTGTATTGGCGGAACTTGGCAATTACATAGTTTGGCACTCAAAGCTCATGTCTTAAAGTGTCTCGACTTCAACTACGTCTGAAACTATTACGGAATCCATCAACACTGGCTTCTTTTTTGATGCATCTTTCATTTTAATAGTTTTGTGATGAAATATTCTCTCCGATTTCGAAAGAGGTTAATGGCAAGGCTTTTATTGTACAAGTTGTCGATAAAGTCTTTTTATTCTTTAAAATATTTGTCTCAATACAAAACTAACAAATATGTAAACATTATTAAGAATACAAAATTGATATAACACCTCTACTTAATTAAACATTATTGAAAATAATTAAATAAAAACTGAAATACAAAAATACAAAATAATAATAAATAAAAATACAAAATTATAAAAATAAAAAATAAAATAATAGAAAAAATATATAAAAAATACAAAATAAAAATAAATAAAAATACAAAATTATAAAAATAAAAAAATAAAATAATAGAAAAAATATATAAAAAATACAAAATAATAATAAATAAAAATACAAAATTATAAATAGAAATAATAAAATAGAAAATATATAAAAATATAAGATTAAAAAAATAAATTATAAAATACAAAATAAAAATACAAATTTATTATAAAACTTCTTCTTAATAGCATATTGTAAATTATAACTATTTTTCATTGCATTTTATTATTCAGAAATTTATGGAATAAACAAGATCTATTCATTCTAATTAGATCAATGTCTTTATAAAAGCATACATACATAAATATTAATGAATTTATTTATTGATAGATAGATAGATAGATAGATAGATAGATAGATGTATATTTCAGCATACAAGTGTAATAGAGATTTTCTTGTTAATCCTGATAATTAATCATTTTGGTAATTTTTTTTACATTACTAAAAATTTGTGCAGCCTATTGGCCTAGAGGCCCCTAGGGAGCTCACCCTTCGGTCTTCATCAGATGTTCTCATTTGGGAACCTTCTTTTTATAATCGGGAATCCATGCCAGTACGTTCCCGAATGACAACACCTTATGACAGCCGAATAGTTCATCAGCCGAAACGTTCCGTAAAAAACAATAATAAAGATTAAGACAATAGTCCGAAAAATAGTTGTACAATTTATCAAACCTCATCCAAAAGATTGTAATTATAACAATAATAAAGATGAGGGTAACAGTCCGAAAAAATGTTGTACAATTTATCAAACCTCAACCAAAGTATTACGAAAAACTAACAAAAAGATTTCTTATAAATATTCAAGTTTCTCAGGAAATGGTAACTTCGTTTTATTGTGATAAATGTCATTTTCGTTTTATTTAAATCCCTATTAAAGAATAAAAAACCTGAAAAATACCAATGCTATAACCCACTGGCATCAAGAAAGTAAAAGGCACAGCGATTTTCGGAAGAGGTACAGGAATATCCAATTTTCTGGAAAAATAAAATGAAAGACAATTATATACAAATCTTACAAGAATTTAAAGGGCAGCGACGGTGGAGCATTGGTAAAAGCTCGGACTATGGAATCGTATTACTCGAGTTCAAACCCCAGTCAAAACTATTGTCTTCACTTTAGCCGTTTCGGGAAGATGGGGCTCGTTAACTCGGAAGAGCATCTCATCTAGGTGAAGGGTAACACCGAATATAAAAAGCCCGGGTAAGAGCACGTAAAATTGGCCTTGTGCCAAAATTGGGTTGGTGCTCACCATGTATATATAATATCTATACACATATAAAAGTCAGATAGTTGTGATTGATTGGGTTCTACATCCGGTTTCGAATTATCTGGTTTACGAAAATTGTGCGCGGCTAGATCGAGCAGAAGGAAAAACAAGGAATTAAACTGTGAACATTCGTGTGTCAAAATTGTCCCAAAATTTTGTAAACACTGATGCTCTTTATTTTGAGAATCAGTTTGTATTGTTTTTGTTATTACTTGGCGAGTAAAGATTTAAAGTGTTTACGAACTTTTCGGATAAACTAATAGTTTTTAACGAGGTGAATAAACTGAATAAATAGCGATTTATCATATGATATTACAGCCCCAAACAGTAACTCTTAAAGTAATAATAAACAGTGAATAATAATATCATTATTTTTGACAGCATGATTATTAGGGAATAATACCCATTCATTATATGACATTTCAGTTGCCTATACTATGTACATAATTATTAACTCGAAGGAAGCAATACTGACTTCAATCTTGACATCGTGGTTCTATTAGGGAATCATAAACCTTCATTATATGGCATTATAGTTGCATACAATATAGTCTTAAGTTATAGGCTAATTTAAATAGGTTATGCTTCTCTTAGACAATCTCTCTTTCTCTCTCTCTCTACACACACACACATCATCATCATCGGCGGTCATTCGTTGTCCAGTATGACTGTCCTCCTTTAGACAGGATGCCTGTGCGTGATGTCTTTTAACGTTGGGAGACTGATGCACTTGCAGTCACTACACGGACCCTTGGCAAAGGTCACTCGTTATCGAGTATGACTGCCCTCCTTTTGGGAGGATACCTGTGCGTGATGTCTTTTAACGTGGGGAGACTGATGCACTTGCAGTCACTACACGGACCCTTGGCAAAGGTCACTCGTTGTCGAGTATGACTGTCCTCCTTTTGGGTCGTTAAGGCAGATATATGCACCCTTAAGTGTCCAATGTATTAATGGTATGTCTACGTAGTTTTTCAACTTTTCTAAAAAAAATAATAACTTCTTCTCTGCTTCTGACGCACGTCCATGACAGGGGTTTCCTTTTATAGTCTCACGCCGTCAAAATCTGCTACAAGAAGATAGATGTATTAGGTGATGAATGCATTATCTCAGTCATCATACATTGCAATTTGCAATCCACTCTACTCGATTAGATCAGAATAAATAAAAAAAATAAGACGCATTATTTTTTAAACGAAACTTGTATACACATATTTAATCTTTGGATGCTGGATGTCCGATATATCGGCCCTAGTGACTTAAGGCAATAGATGACAGACCGATATTTTGGCTTTAATCTTTTGGGTCGTCACTTATTAAAATTAACTAGTAGTCAGGCAGAGCCGTTATATTAGAGAAAGATATTAGGATAATAATAAAATGTTGGTGGGTCTTCTTTTGCCTTATGTTATCAAGGCCGATGTATCGGCCATTTAGAGTCCAAAGGGTTAATATAGTCCACTAGTAGAACGGTTGTGGTTGACTAGTCATTAATGTGTGTTTTACACAGACTGAAATTTAAACCTTTAAACCCTGACTTAGCAAAACTAATGACTGGTCAACCACAGACGTTTTACTAAAGAATTATATTAACCCTTTGGACCCTAAATGGCTGATACATCGGCCTTGATAACATAAAGCAAAAGAAGACCCACCAACATTTTGATCCTAATATTATATTTACTTGGTTAGCACCAAACCAAGTTTGGCAAAAGGCCATTTTTACGTGCTCTTATCCGGGCTTTTTACATTCAGTATTACCCTTCATCTAGATGAGCTGCTCTCGTGACTTAACTAGCCCCATCTGCCCGAGGCAACTAAAAGTAAATGTAATGGTTTTGACTGGGATATGAACTCGCGTAATACGATCTCAGAGCCTGAGCTTTTACCAATGCTCCACCGTCGCTGACCATTTTGAACCTAATATCTTTCTCTAATATATATAAAGAAATGGTTTCGGAATCTTGTTTTCCTCTTGTGCAGCCGAAGTCTTTCTTTCTCTTCGTAGGCAAACGCCATTTTTTTTCTTTTTTTTTCTTTTCTTTTTTAATTTTTTTTTTATTCTCAAGCCGTGAAACCAAATAGCTTTTACAATATCCGCAAATCCCCGCAGGGCCCACCGGATAAATCCAATGTACTGAGCAAAATTCAAAATGATGGCTAAAAGTTTTTGACGGTTTCTAAGCACAAAAGTCGATTTCCGTGGGAAATGATTCTAGCTCTGGGCTGAATTTTAAAATTGATTTAATCAATTATTTTCAGTTTCTTTTTTTTTTTTCCTCCTTTTTTTAAAAAAAAAAAAAATTTTTACCCTGGAGCAAAAGAAAACAAGGAGAAGAAGAAGAAGAAGAAGAAGAAGAAGGAGAAGGAGAAAGAGAAAGAGAAGGAGAAAGAAAGAAAACCTAGAAGAAGAAGAAGAAGGAGAAGGAGAAGGAGAAAGAGAAAGAGAAGGAGAAAGAAAGAAAACCTAGAAGAAGAAGAAGAAGGAGAAGGAGAAAGAGAAGGAGAAGGAGCAAAAGAAAACAAGAAGAAGAAGAAGAAGGAGAAGGAGAAAGAGAAGTAGAAAGAAAGAAAGAAAACCTAGAAGAACTTTAGTCTAATGAAGGACAATATTGTAAATGAGAAGAACGCAATGATTGAAACAAATTGATTATTTTGTTTGTGTTTTACGGCATATCAACCTTTTTAAGTCATTTAATGCCAAGAACAATCATTGTATACACACATCGTTTTTTATTGACACAATGTTCGCTATTTAACCCATAGCTGGAGGGAATGTGGGGATTCATACTTTTCCTAAGGGTATTAGTTTAATTATGAATGCTGCTCACCAAGTAAATATAGTACTGGTATCCGCGTGATATTTACTTTTGTGTGAATCAAGGACCAGAAATAACAGAGCAATGGATAATATTTTTAATGTTGTAGGGACATAGTCTGTTATCCTCCAATATGGACTCGTCCATAAGAGACATAGCAAGCCTGAAGACCCCGCCGAATTACCTCGAGTCGTGTCTGAACCTAACTCATCCTTCTTTGTACACTAAATCTTCTCTCGTTGATATAAATTACTCGTATATTCTCCCCCACCTTTCGTGTTTATTAAGATGCTAAGATAGCCTTTGAAATGAATTTACTATAAAAAGCATTAAAATGAATTTAGTATAAAAAAGCATTAGAAATGAATTTAGTATTAAAAGAGCATTAAAATGAATCTATTATAAAAAAAAGCATTAGAAATGAATTTAGTATAAAAAGCATTAAAATGAATTTAGTATATAAAAGCATTAGAAATGAATTTAGCATTAAAAACATTAGAAATTAATTTAGTATAACTTCATTCATTCATTCATTCCTTCTTTCATTCTTCTTCATTCTTCTGTCCAAATTTCACTCTTTTCTTTCTTTCAGAATTTCATTCATCCATTAATTCATTCATTCTTTCCTTTAAAAATTTCATTCATTAATTGATTCTTTTCTTTCTTTTAAAATTTCATTCATTCATTTTTCTATCAAAATTTCATTCATTCATTCTGTATTATTTTTTTCATCTATTCTTTATTTCTTTCATTAATTTTTCTTTCAATAAATTTTCATTGTGGTTCACATTTTTTAAATTATTTTTTCTTTTCGTTATTTTTATGAACGACATTGACTTTAGAGTTAATTTAATCATTTAGTTATATTTTTCTGATGTTCTTTACTTTTCTTTCTTTTGTAGGTAAGTAGTCGATTTTGGATTGGATGAAATGCTTTAATGGTGAGAAACGATTCAGATTTTTTTTTCTCTCCCTCCAACTAAGAGGTTATGTGATCAGCATCATGTTTGGCTTTGGGGGATTTTTATTTTGTTTATTTCTTATTTTGTACTTTTTCACTTTTCATTCACTGCTTTGTTCTTTTGTCAGCGACAAAATTGAAAAGAATTAGAAATTTTAAATTAGAGAAGCAAAAAAAAAAAATAATAAAATAGATAAATATGAAATAAAAATAAAATGAATAAATAAGAATGAAATAGAATAAGTTAAAAACTAAATTAAAATAGAATAAATCAAAATAAAAATTCAAATAAATAAAAAATAAACAATAAAGATAAAATAGAATGAATTAAAATCAAAGTTGAATTAAAAAACAGAAAAAGAAGTTTAAAAAATAGAAATAAAATGAAATAAAGTCAGAATTAAAATAATTGAATAGAAAATAAAAAAAAATGAATGATTAAAAATAAAATAAATAAATAAAACTAAAATAAAATAAAGTAAAAAGTAGTAAAAAGTAAATAGAAATAAAATCAAATTAAAAATATCAAAATTAAAATTAGATAAGATAGAAAATAAAAACAATAAAAATAAAACAAATAAATATGAAAATCAAAGAATTGATTTAAAAACAAATAAATATATATATATAAACTATTAATTAGATATACAGATAAAAATTAAAATAAACTATAGTAGAAAAATAGACAGAAGAATTAAAATGAATAAAAATATAAAATTGAAATAAATAAACAACAAAAAATACATCAAAGCAGATAAATAAATAACCGAAAAAAATATAGATAAATTCATAAAAGATTAAAATAAATAAATATAAAATAAAATAAAATCAATAAAAAGAAATAAAAAAAATATTAAAGTCAATAAAAAAATCTAAATTAATTTAAATAATTTTATATTATTAAAATTGAAAAAATTAAATGAAATAAGTAAAAGAAATTAAAAATTTCAGATTTGAAAAATAAATAAAAACCTAAATAGATAATATAAGATTAATAAAAAATTAAATTAAAATTAAAATAAAATATAAAATGAAATAAAATTGAATAAAAAGATAAAAATATTTTGAAATAATAAAATAAAATAAATAGATACATAAAAATAAAATAAAATAAAAAATAGTCATAAATAAATAGTCATAAATAAAATACAGTAAAACTAAAAAATAAAGATGGAATAAATAAAATGTAAGATAAAATACATAAGAAAAAATAAAAAAAATAAAAAATAAATAAATAAAATAAAATAAATTAATTAAAAATAATCAAAATAAAATAGAATAGAAATAAAAAAACAAATGAAATAAAACTGAAATGAATAAAAAGTCACTAAAAATAAGATAGAAAATCAGATAAATAATATAAATTTAAAAAAATAGATAAATTAAATTTAACAAATTTAGAAATTATTAAAAAGGAAAAAAAAAATTAAAAAATAAAGTAAACGAATAAAAAATAAAATTAATAAAAAAAATCTGATAGAATTAATATAATAGAATAAATACAATAGAATGAATATAATAGAATAAATATAATGGAGTGAATATAATAGAATAAAAATGAGAGAATAAATAAAATAGAATAAATATAATAGAATAAATATAATAGAATAAATAAGATAGAATAAATGTAATAGAATAAATATAATAGAATGAATATAATAGAATAAATATAATAGAACAAATATAATAGAATGAATATAACAGAATAAATATAATAGAATAAATATAATAGAATAAATATAATGGAATGAATATAATAGAATAAATATGATAGAATACATATAACAGAATAAATATAGTAGAATAAATATAATAGAATGAATATAACAGAATAAAAATAATCGAATGAATAAATAGAATGAATATAATGGAATGAATATAATAGAATAAATATGATAGAGTAAATATAATAAAATAAATATAACAGAATAAATATAATAGAATAGATAAACAAAACAAAATAAAATAAATAAATAATATTAAAATTGAAATGAATAAGAATAAAAAAAGATAAAAATAAAGTTAATAAAGAAAAAAATAAAAAAAATAAAACTATAACCGAAAAAAAAACATTTTAATAAATAAATAAACAAAACTATTTTTTTTTGTTAGATTTGCTGAGAAAGTAACCCAGATTAGAATCAAATTACTATTTTTTCAAAATATATTTTTAATCATTCACTAATCGACCCAATTTCAACAGAAACAGCGTTCCTATTCCCTGGAGACTAAAATTCTCTTGCACTCAGAAAAAAAGCCGTGAAATTCTGGCAATGATACGCGCAATATGTTGCTGTATAGACGCTCTTCCTTAATCATTACGTCTATCCCACCATTAATATTTTTTTCACCTATATAGTCATTCGGCTAATCACTAACAAGAGCAGGTCGATTTCAAAATCCGAGGAAGGCGATGGTGATGATAGTTAGAATTCAACATAAAATATATCCCCACTAAATATATTTTGACCAGGTCGATTTTGGAATCCGAGGAAGGCGATGGTGATGATAGTTAGAATTTAACATAAAATTATCCCCACCAAATATTTTTTGGGCAGGTCGATTTTGGAATCCGAGTAAGGTGATGGTGATGATAGTTAAAATTTAACATAAAAAATATCCCCACCAAATATTTTTGGGCAGGTCGATTTTGGAATCCGAGGAAAGCGATGGTGATGATAGTTAGAATTTAACATAAAAAATATTCCCACCAAATATTTTTTCCGAAATCGTTACCTGCGTTTGAGGAAATTATTTTAAAAGTTGAAAAATTGCAACAATTCAAAGTTTTTCGGTGATTGACAAATTCATTTTGCTAATGATGATTCATAATTAAAATTATAAGTCATATATTTATTTTTATTTCAAAGTATTTCATAAAAAATATCAATTTTAACTGAATTTATTACTAAAATAGTGAAATTTTATAGTTAGTTTCTAGTAAAACGGTATGAAAAGTAAGCATTTCTGAGCATTTTTTCGCGCGATTTAAAAAATGACATTTCCACAGCAAAAATCAAAAACAGTGCATTTTTAATATGAAAAGGTTTCTTATATTTTTTTTATTGTAAAAATCATTTCTAGTGTTTTTTATTATAAAAAAAAACAATGCCTGCTACTATTTTGTATTAAAAGTATTTTCAAATGGAGTTTATACTGAAGATTCACAAAATGTATTTTGATAGGGAAAATTCCTATCAATGCATTTTTATAGGGACATTTCTTGTCAATGCATTTTTATAGTGAAACTTTTACCAATGCATTTGTATAGTGAAAATCATTTTTCACAAATCTAATATAAGGTTTTCACTTAAAAATAAAATAAAAAAAGGGAAAAATTTTATAAGGAAATTTTTGTCAATGCATTTTTATAGTATAACTTTTGCCAATGCATTTTAAGATCTTTTTTTCCATAAAACAGATATTAAGCTCTCACTTAAAAATAAAATAAAAAGGAAAAATTATTACCAATGCATTTTTATAGGAAAATGAATTTTAATAATTAAACTTTTACCAATTCATTTTTATAGTAAAAATCATTTCCTACAAATCTCATATAAGGTTGTCACTTAAAATTAAATAGATAAAATACAATTTCGGTTATTTTGTACGGTAATTATCAAAATACCAAAAATGTTATTTCTGTTTTATCAAGAAAACTAAAAGTTCACAATTTTCCTCAATTAATTATTGATATGTATTTTTTGATGTAAAAATATAATCAATTAAAAAAAGATTCCAGAGAGAAATGCTTAAAGTAAAAATGATTTTGTCCAATCGTTGTATTTTATTTACTAATTTATTTTCTTGTTGCTTTTGTTTCATTTTTGCCTTTTCTTCTTATTTCGTATTCCGTTCAAAAATGCATTTATATATTTGCAATTCTCTAGAGGCTCAGTTCCCACATATCAAATATAATGAGAAAATCAAAAAATAAATAAACACACACAAAAAAAAAATGAAATATATTCTCTTCGGGTATTTTTGAATGAATACCAAAATATCTTTGTTTAAATGTCACATTAATGTTTAAAAGAAAGAATAAAAATACAAGCAAAGCTTTCGACAACAATCAATAATAATAATTAATATTAGGAAAGAAAGAAAGAAAGAAAGAAATATAAGTAAAGCTTTCGAGGACAATAAATAATAATTATGATAATTATAATGATAATAGAAATAATAATAATAATAATAATAATAATAATAATAATAATAATAATAATCACAACAATAATAATAATGATAATAATAATAGAAACAATAGCAACAACAACAACAATA
>JAUZSX010343459.1:0-10435 GCA_034780655.1 Idiosepius hallami
CAATATCTATTTTCAAGGACTTTTCCAGGACTTTTCAAGGCAAAATTTGATACATAAACAACGATATAGTAATCCAAAAAATCTTAGTTATGTCGCATGAGCCGACTCACCATGGACTTACTAACCCTTTTCTGTACCACTAACCCTCAACTTGATATAAATGTTCTTATTCTCACTAAGTAGTTGTGTTCCTACTTTCACCATTTTCGCCCCCCCAAACAATATAGAAACAAACAGAAAAACAGGAAAGAAAATATACAACATCATCTTGTTGAAAGAACTTATTTGGATTGATGCTATATATTTCAATATGAATATTATATTTACTTAGTGAGCAAGTTTGGCACAAGGCCAATTCAATGTGAATATAATCAGATTAAAATGAACATTTTATTTTGAAAAGATTTTCTGTTCTCAATATGATAAGGGATTATTATTATTATTATTATAAGCATAATACTTTATTGGTTATCTGGGGAATCGATTGGACATTGAAATTATTAAGCAGTGGCAATTTAGCAGAAGTAGAATAAAGAGAGCTTTGATAAAGCACAGAAGATATAAAAGGTGAAGTGCGTCAGTAGATTATTGATGTTGTTTCAATCAATGATTCAACAAGCACTAAATTAGTAAAAACCAGTCCATAAAAACTGACACAAGTCAAGACTATAACTGGAATATACATATACAGTAAACCCTTGTAGGTCACCTACCTTTTACCTTGGAATTCTACCTTGCCATATTTTTTAGATATCCTACCTGCTTCAACATACAATTTTGATACTTCGGTAAAACGTTATTTGCAACTGAACAAATAATTTATTTTATCAATCAACTTTTGAACAGTGTTTTAACCAGAGTATAGCCATAAAAAAAAGGAATAGGTAATTTTCATTCCTATATTTAAGACAATACTATCAACACACTGCAGCTTAGTAATTGAAGGCATGTGTACATGTCCTGTGCTCAAATCAAATATTTTTAACATTATTTTTCTATTTACACAATGAAGAAGAACTTGATGAAATAACAAATAAATAAAGTGAATCTTAAATAATATTTATCCTAGTAATTCTTGAATCTTCATTAAAAGATGTTTCTTTTTTATTCCTCTCTTGTACCTCATCTAACCTACCTTGCCATTCCCAAGGTTGATGATACACAAGGTTTTAATAACAAAAATAAAGAAAACATAAGGATCTCTGTATGGTATGTTTATATGTGAGTTCACATGTACATGCATATTTGAATAAGAAAGATTTAGAACCTTTTTTTAAGCCAAACTGTATGCATTACTAAGAAATTGTGGAAAAAACTTATGTGTGAAAACAATATGTAGATACATACAAGTCATGCATAAATTTCAGATTGATAAAAATACAAAATGATATCCAAGCAATCCAAGTAGAGAGCAAAATGTTGCCCTAAAATCCCATAATTTTAAGAGAAGGATTCTCTGTCTTTTCAAAAAAGATGTTCATTTTTACCAAATCATTAGTAGGGTTGTGATAATATTCTTTTTAAAATATGCTTTATATTCTCTTGATATGCTGGAAATATTCTTCAAGCATATGTTTTTATTTCTTGGGAATATTCTTTTTAAAAAAGAATATGCTTTTTGTTAAAAGAATATTCTGTATGCAAAGAATATGCTTACATAAAAAGAATATTCTTACATAAAAAGAATATTCTTGTCACAGCCCTATTAATTTCTGCTAACACCACAAGTAGCCAATAGAAAAAAAATCTGCATATATCTTCAACTGTAATTAAGCAATCTCTAAAAACTCAAAATGATTGATCCTGATACAACTACTAAGTTTAGTTTTTAAGTCTCTTGTGAATAGTTACCAAAGGGAAAGACTGATTTGTTTTGTAGAATATAAACCCTTAGGAAGAAAAAGTGTGTGGGGTAGAAATAAAGCCTAAAATACATTGTTTATTTTACAGCATATCAATCTTTTTAAGGTTATCAAAAATGATTGTGTTAAGTTTCCAGATTTTATGGGATTTGAACTTTTGTTTTATGGTAGAAAAGAGAACCATTATGATTATGCAAGAAAACTCTTTTAAAGAATAAGCCAGAAACAAGAATAGAATTTCATAAAGACGTTCATAATATCAAGTGAACTTAAAAACAACGAAGAAAAGTAATTACAATAATTGACAGTTTACCTCTTTTTTTTCTCAAGACTAATTGATTAAAAAAAAAAAATAAAAAAAAAAAATTAAAAAAAATACCAAAACTGATGCTAAAATGACAGATCCATGTTGCAATATCAATTCATTTGCATAACTTTAGTTGAACAGCACTTAATAATCAACAGATAAATAGAAGAATGGTGGCAACAATGTAAACAAAGGCACATGTTCTTTAGGTTGACATGAATTCTCATTCTTTTGCATGGAATTTTGCCGCTCTCAAAATACTAAGGTAGAACAGGGGAGGGAGGAGAGTCTGATTTAAAGAAAAAAAAAACCAGAATTGAAATCTTGACATCAAAATGAATGAGAAACCAGTGAAAAGAGATTTTTAAAAGAGATTCCCAAGTATAAATTACAAAAATGGCGCATTTCAAACATGACTTTCACTGATAACAAAAAGAGAGAAAAGTGGGGACTTTTTTTTAGTATTAAATTCTAAAACATTTCTTCTAAAAAGGAAGAGACATATCAAATCCTTTTATGGCAGTTGACATTGAAACTTTCCATTAACTTGCACTCATTGTTTTACAACATAACGTTTACATAAAAAAACACACACATTTATTTGTTCCTTAAATGACAAAAAAAAGCTTATTATTGGTTTTAATGTTGTATCTACAATTTTAGAAAAGGTTTGATAATGTGTAGAATATCAAATTAGTTTTTTTCAGTATATTTAGGGTTCTAGAGAAAAATTGATCTTTAGTTGACCTTTGACAACTAAATATTTAATATTTTGACTTTTCTTGTTTTATTTTAAAAAAAAAAAAAAGGTTGAAAAGACATTTTTTTTGAAAGGTGGTTGGTGAAAAAAAGTTGCCAAAAGATAAGTGTTTTATTCTTTTTAGTTGCTGCTTAGGAAAAAAAATCATTGAATGTAGATCTATCTATATATATATATATATATATATATATAAAAGTACATGCACATACATAATTCCCTAGTGAACTGAAAAAAAATTCTTTACTTATTGATAACAAGCAATCATTTCCATCAAACTTACATGTGTGTATGGTTACTTGAGGCTAATTATTAAACACTAGGAATAAATATGCTTAGACACACTTCAAAACTATCTATGAAAGACAAAAGGTTAAGTTGTTTATAGAATAAAATCAAATAAAATCATATTGGTTTAATAATTTCAAGAAACTTCTCAAAAAGGAAAAAAAAAACGTTTTCATAACAAATAAAAAAAAACAGAAGATATTGAAAGTATCTTTTTTAATGAAACATTAAGCTAAAGCAAGGACGAGAGGAAGTTGGTAAAGTTGGTTGATTATTAAATTGTTTAAGCAACCAAGCCTAAAAAATAAGGGGTTACAGAAGAGGTAATTGGGGAAAAAAATAGGATTAGAAGAGTGGCTATCAGTTTTGAACAACAACTAATAATCTTAAATAATTTGTTTCTAAATTAAATTTAAGATCTTTAAAAGAAAATTACATTAAAACTAAAAAAAAGTTATTTATGTAAAAGACAAGTATTAAGTATTGAAAGATCCATACTGTACCTCATACTGACTACAGACCCCTAATAAACAAACACATCTCTAAATGGCAAGAGTCATAGAACTCTTTATAGAACTAGAAAAAAAAAATAATGAAAAGGGAAGAAATAGGAATAGCAAGAGCCCAAAAATGACACACTGATATCAGACACTGATATCTGTTTCAAAGCAAAGAGGCACCAATCTGTCTACAATGTCAGGAACCTTACATAGTAAAACATATCCTAATAAATAAGGCTGTGACAATATGCTTTTATTAAAGTGTATTCTTGTTACAAGCCTATGTGTTATTCGAGTATTTTGAAATTTTACTATTTTTATTTTAATTCTATAGTTATCTAATATACAACTAAAACTCTAATCATTGTGTTTGAGCAGGTTTTATATCCAGTTTTGAATTTACATTTACATCGCTAGATCAATTAGGCGCTATATTTCCTGAAGAAAATATGAAATGAGAAGCGTTTTTGAAAATTAGGAAAAGTAATTTATTTTCAAACACTAAGCGTTTTTGAAAAAAAAAATATTTGCAAAGCCTGGCAATAGTTCTAGTTACTTTTAAATACAGAATTAAAATGGTAAAAATCACAAATTAGTCAAATTTGTGACAAGAATATTTGAATAAAAGCGTATTGTCACATACTAATAATAAATTGCATATATCTCCAATAAAAACAAAATACCACCAATAAAACAATCTAAAAAACATTTCCACAAAATAAACCCTAACAACCTTAGAGTTCCTAAGAGAAACAAGGTTATACAGCAAAAAAATAAAAATAAAAGAAAACCTTCATGGCACACATCACAATCAACACCAATCAAACTACAATATTCAAATTAAATTTAAAAAAAACCCTAATAAGTAATAAACTAAACTCTTCAGAATTAAATAACCCACGAGAGTTAATACGCTGGTAAAATAAATGAATCAATCAACCAACAACATACTTAAAAAATTTCAGCAAAATGGATGGCACAGAAAATGGATAAACTTATAATTATGGTCAAATGAATTTTGTTTATAAAACGTTTTTTTAAATTTATTATTTATAGGGGTTTCAAGTTGTAACATTAGCAGTGAGCACAAAGCATTATGGTAATAAATGATGGAGTGAAACTGCATAGCTGTACAAATGCTTTGGTTCACAATGTGCAATTAACATGAAAGAATTGATTGATTGAAAAAGGTCAAAGCTTTTCACAAGAAAAAGTTTTATAAAGAAATATTAGTAAAGAATATTTGTTTGGTTAAAGGTTAATCCATAACAAATGTTTGAAAACAAAGGATAAAATCAAAGAGAAGAAAAATAGCAGAAAAAAAAATCTATTTTTAACTTTTGAGTTCCTTGCTAAGTAATTTTCTGAATCAAAGAAAGTGAAAGACACAAAGGAAGAGAAAGAAAGGGGAGCAACAGGATAGAATAGACTAGGACAAAGAAACAGATGGGAATATTCAGCTTACATTAGTAGAAATTGTTAAGCAGGGGCCATTACAACAAATAACATCTAGGTATACTTGGCATGGCATAAGGTCACAGGGTTAATAGCTTTGGCATAAGTACTAGCCTAAAAAAAATCTTGCTCAATTTTTGTTGGAATGATCAAGTTACTGAAAAAAAGATAATTGTTAAATCAATTGGTCTTTATTAAATCACCAGAAATGTTAATGTGCTGTTTAACAAAAATAAAACATGAATTTAAAATTTAAAAAGCCTTGGTTTATAAGATATGTGCCTTAACACTAATCCCTATTTAACAATTATATCATTTATCTCTACAGTCTCATTAACTCAAATATCATCTTTTACTGGTCTTTTACATGTCAAGATATTCTTTTTATTACCATTATTTCTATAACAAATCATTCTACTTTTCATAATGAATACTGGTGTATGGACTTTTCATCCTCCAACGCTGCTTCATAACCGGAATATTAATCACTAGACTTTTAATAACATATTTTTTTCATTACGTAGACACTTAATCACCCCAAGAAATTTAATGACTTGGGGATTTCTGAAAGTGTTTGAATGGTGTTATACCAAATGTTTTCTCTAAAAAAGATCTTTTTTCACAACATTATTGGCCCATTTTTTGGAATGCTTTAGGATGATGATTCTTCATATGTATGTACCCATTTTTGCAAATAGACTTTTAACCCCAAATTTGTCAAAGGTCCTAAAAATGTAACGTAATAAAAAAAACATAATTACATAAATAAGACATAAATGTATTTTTTTCTTCGGAGTAATTAAAGTTTTTAATGTCAGGGTGATTAAGTGTTCAAGTGATGAAAAAGGCTGTGATTAATAGTCAGATGATGAAACAACAGTAAACCATAAATACTACCATCACTGATAAATACTGACATTCATTGAAATACAGTTAGTAACCAAAGACAAAAAAGAGACACTATTTCGAGCCTAATATTGCTTTTTAATAGATCGGCTCTGAGTGACTATTTGGTAATATTGCTAAGTCAGGTTCCAAAGATGGAGGTTGAAATATCGTTGTGCGATTGTTTTCTTTCACTTTAAGTTGCCAGGGCCGATATATCGGTTCTTAAAGGTTTAAAGGGTTAAACAAAATGTTAACTAGCAAAATCATTACTGCAGCCCCAATATTGGCAAGTCTTTAAATAAAAAACAATTTTGAAATAACTGCCAAACAAATGATAGTAGCATCTTTCTTAGCAGTAATTTACTTTGGAAATATATTAGCTTTACAGAGAATAATCCTTTCACCAAGATACTTTGAAGTAGGTGGAGCTGATCTACAAGCTTTGAAACTAAGTTGATTTAAAGATCTTAGTGGTCAAAGCTTGTATAACACTGAATTATTATCATTCTTAGCTATCAACAAATGAAAGGAAGATATATTGAATAATATAATGATTTTATGTTCATAGCTAAAATATTTGTTGAAAAAATTTATCTTATAGAGAAAAAATATGAAAGACCATATTATGACAAATCCAGGAGTTAAATACTACAATTAACTTATACATATATATATTTATTTTTGTTAAAGCAATTCTGTAGATAAGTGAAGCTAAAAGTTGACATGGCATCAAAACAGTTTTACATGATCTGCTTGCTGCTACTGATTAGAGGATTACCAAGCAGTTTAATTAGAAGCAGGTTTCAACAAATTTAGATCAAGATTTAAAAAAAACAAAAAAACAACAAAAAAAAAAACAGCTGTAGTATCATTTGAAGAAAAAAAATCAATTTGTAAAGTTATTTCCTTTTGATTGTGGTTTAAGAACAGTTAAGACAACAAAGTAAAATGATTCATACAAAGAAATAGAGAGAGAAAAAAAAAGAATAATTGGTTATATTTTTCTTCTTTTTGTGAAACATAAAACAATGAAAAGAAAAGTATCTTTCCTAAGAAAAAAAAAGCAGGGGCTTGGAAAGGAAAGAGAGAGAATAAAGTTAACTCTAAAACAATATTTAATGATTAGATTATAATAATTGCCAAGATATTTCTTTCATAATTTTAACGGTCACCAAATTAGTATCTTGTCTATCAAAATTAAAGAAATTTAGATTGCTTTCAAATATTCACAAAGAATAGAAAAATAATCTTAGTCATAATTAAACATGTAATAAAAAAAATTATGGATTACAAAGTGTGTTTGTTCGTTTTACAGCACTTCAACCTTTTTAGGTCATTTAATGCCGAGAACTATTATTTTGTGATAAACATTCTTTTTGTCCAAACATTTTTTGAATGACACAATGTGCACTATTTAACCCATAACCAAATAGAATCCATACCTTTTCCAATGGTGTTAGTCTAAATGTGAATATAAACAACCGAGATTTGAAATTTGGAGTACAAAGTAGATTATCTGTAATAAATATTGATTTTAGTAAAGCTAGTTTTAATGAATTATTTATTGCTAATGATCAAATTGTTTGATTCACTTACAAAAATCAATGGTATAAATAATTTATAAATTTAACCATTTTTTTGAGTAAATAGTCCTCAAATTCATTTTGTTCTTTCCTTATCAAATCACCAGTAAAAAACAAACAAACTGATTTCCCTTCTTTAAGGTACATTGAATTCTTATTTAAAATGCTAAAATTGGGGTTTAAATCAAATTCTATAGTATATAACATCCATAAAAAAAGCCCAAAATAAAGTTATTTTACAAGCAAGAAATTATAAATATTTATAAAAATCATGAAGTCATTTGAAAATATAAGAATTAAAGAGCATTCACACACATGTAACACACACACATCAATTTAGGGCAAGATTGCTTAGTTATAGTTTTTAAGAGGTTGTTTAAAAAAAATTTTAAGCAGAGAAAAAAGTAATTCAAAGAAAAATGGATTATATTTTTTAAGACAAGTAACTATGTTCTGAATTATTGGTTTCTTTATAATATTAGAGTGAAATAACATATATGGGCTTGGCTAGTAACTTTTCTATTAAAATATTATTGTTATTAAATACTCTTATTTCTAGTAAATGAAAATATTTAGTTGCCAAAAGTCAACTAAAATCAAATATGTAAATAAATTTTATATTGAGCACTAATCAAGCCAGTTTCAATTTTAAATCTCATCATTTAGACAATTTCTTTTACATTTTGTTTTTTTTTTATTAGGACATATCAAAAATAAATAAGAATTATATTTACAAATAGAATGATATGAGAAAAACTAACATTAAAAAAAAAACACCCATTACATCACAAGGCGGGTTTACTGAAAAAGAAAGACCTTACAAAAACAAATCATCCATTAGAAATAGAATATATAAGAATAGACAAACACACATTACAGCACAGGAAAGGCTTAAAGAAATGTCTGACAGCAATAAAAAAAAAAAAAAAAAAGTCATCCATTCAAAATAAAACCAAAACTAGATTTAAAAAAAAGGCAATAGGAATTATTTTATAATACCTGAGGAAGACCGAAGGTTAATTTTGTTGAAACATAATAAAACAAAAATAAAAGATGAGGATAATAGTCGGAATAATACCTCATCTCAAGAATTCTAAATTTTTTTCAGTTGGTAATCATTTTTAGTATGTGGATAAGAATGCAGATTTCTTGCCAATGTGGAATTTTAGCTTCTTTTTCACCCATAAGTTATGGTAATGGTTTCTTTTTAAGTTTAATAAAAGTTTTCAACAGATTAGTTGGGATTTTCAACATTTGCTTTGGTGCAGCATTAACAAAATTTTTGTATTTTCAACACTTGCTTTTGATGCAGCATTAAGGTATAGTTTCACTAGGAATGGCACACACATGCTGGATATAACAATCATTTTCAAATTGGAAAAATTTAACTAATGCCTGGTATCTAAAAAAAAAAGATTCAACAGCCTTGCTTGGCTTACATTTCTTTTAACTCCTGAAACTGATCCAAAATTCTTAGAAATGTTTATTTTTTGGTTTATTTGATCTCTTTACTTTTGCATCAATTTCTTTTTACTTGAAATGGTTTATTGAACACATTCAGTTTTTCAAAAATATCTGCAACAACAAAATAGTTTCTTTCAAAAATGGTTAGCATGCACTTCATCTTAGATTTGTCACTTTCTAAAGTTATTAAGCTTATCAAATAGTTTCCAGAATCCTTTCAAGCTATTCATCTTAGTTGAAAGCCATAGTGTGAAATATCATGTCTTGCTATAGAATTGCTACAAATGATATTCAAACATTGCATTTGCTTTTATAATAAATTTCAAGAACAGAAAAATATTTTTTGACACTAAGTTCTCCCCATGAATAAGAAATCATAAGAGGCATTTCACATTTCTTTAAGAAAAAAAAATCTATTTTATGAAAATTCAAACTTTGATAGTTCTATCTGTATGAATTATTCTAAATTGAAGGGTACTGTAAAAAGGTAAAATGGAAATTATATTGGCTAAGTATTGAGAATAAATCGCCTACATGTCAGGTGAACATTCTAATGTACACCCATAATTTTCTTATAAAATGGATTTACAAGTGTCAAGGGTAATCTGGTTGTGCAGGTTTTGTGTGAATTTGGAGTGCTAACATAATTGATAATAAAGAAAAATAAAAAGGTAAGTTTATTACTTTTTTAGTGTAATAAAATAAAATTACTTGAATGCCTGAGTGATGATTAATTTGAACTAAGATGAGAGGTTACAATCAAATATTTTTCTTATATTTTAAACTGAAAAAATTTACATTAAAATTAGATGACAATTTAAAAACTCACTAGTTTGGAGGAAGGAAAACATTGAAACAAAAAAAAAAATAGTTATCATATCAAATTCTATAATTAAACAAATTAAATAAAAAGGATATTATACTAGTTGCAAATAAAGAAGCTGTTTTGGCGTTTATACATAATTCATATTTATTACATCTTTGTCTACTTTAATGTATTTACTATTTAGTGTTATGATAATAGCAATTGCACAAATTATTAGATGAAAAATAGTCAGATGATACACAGTTTATATTATCATTACATATGGCATTAACTGTAATAAATTTCATTAATAAGTTATAAACTTTTTTTATATAAATGTTTACTGCTCCTATTTTATTTGAAGACAATTCATTGGAAGCACAACTATAAAGATCAAAAGAGTAGAACAAATAATTAAGAGAATAACTATACTAGAAGTATTGCCTGGTGCAGGGACTTGCCAATATTTTATTTTCAAAAACGCTTTGTGTTTGAAAATGAATTACTTTTTCTTAATTTTCAAAAA
>JAUZSX010343470.1:0-23347 GCA_034780655.1 Idiosepius hallami
GGACAATATCCGAAACGCGTTGGCACTAATACACATTCATGTTTTTTGTTTTTTCTAACATTTTTCTATCATATATTTGTATACGCATTTATATATGTTCTTTGATTGAACGCTCCAGTATGTTGGGGGGAAGGCTTCAGAAATTAATCTGATAAAGAATAGCATTAGAAATGAATTTAGTGTAAAAAGCATTAGAAATGAATTTAGTGTAAAAAGCATTAGAAATGAATTTAGAACAGAAAAGCACCTGAAATGATTTAGTATAAAAAACCATTAGAAATTAGTATAGAACAGAACAGTATTAATAATGATTTAGTGTAAAAAAGCTTTAACAGGTTTCCTCGATTACTTCAGTGGCAAGTCCCCCGCCCCCCGGGCAAAGCCAGGCAATATTTCTAATATATATTGAAAATTGTGGAAATAGGGATTTTTTATGCAATCTTTTTGAACTAAGAAACAATTGACTAAAAGCAGATAAAACAATTCCTTTTATTCGCAAAAGTAATAAAATATCATTATTATTATTTTTATATGAATCATTCTTAGAGGGATTAATTAATAATAATAATAAAAAAAAACACTGCATAAATTTTCAATATTGACAGTCAATGAATAATTGAAGGTTTTTATGTTTTGTTTTTTTTAAACGCCTTAAGGTATCTGCATCACATCATGAATATTCAAATTGCCTGAAGTAAAAAAAAAAAAGAAAGAAATATTTGTAAAAATAAAAATTTTCCCCAATATTATTATTGATATTATTTTTAGTTGGTTGAGCACCAACCCATGTTAGGCACAAGGACATTTTATGTGCTCTATATATACCTCAGCTTTTTGCATTCAGTATGGCCCATCACCTAGATGGGTTGCTCTTTGGAGGTAATGGGCCTCATCTGTCTAAAGCAGATAAAGGTGAATGTAATGTTTTTTATTGGGATTTGAACTTGCGTAAGATGATTCCAAGCTTTTACCAATGCTCCACCCTCATGGCCCAATGTTATTATTTATAAGCTTTTCTGAAAATGGCATAGTTAAAAAAAAAAAACAGAACCAAAAAACATGTTATACTGGAGAGAAATATACATCTAACTCTTGTAAGTAT
Organism: Idiosepius hallami; assembly: GCA_034780655.1. NCBI lineage: Eukaryota > Metazoa > Mollusca > Cephalopoda > Idiosepiidae > Idiosepius > Idiosepius hallami. The sequence continues at coordinate 1,103 of JAUZSX010343470.1, forward strand.
TATTTTATAGTATCAAAATAAAGTAAAGACAAGAATAATGAAGTTTTGTTCGTTATTATTTTTCTAAGAAAACAGGCTTGGTTTGGTTTGCTAGAGTTTAACGACCTATCAACCATTTATGGTTATTTAACCCTTTCGACCCTAATAAGCCGATATATAGGCATTAGTAACCAAAGGCAAAAAGTGACACACTGACATTTCGACCCTAATATATTTTTTTAATTGAATGGCTCTGAATGACTGCTTGGTAATATTACTGAGTCAGGGTCCAAAGGTGGAGGTTGAAATATCGATGTGTGTGTCTTCTTTTGCCTCAAGTACCCAGGGCCGATATATCAGTTACTTAGGGTTAAAAGGGTTAAGGTCTCATAGGTTTTAGGGAGAATTTCGTCTATTAATTTACTTAATATTAATTTTATTGTTTTTTGGGTTTATTTGGTTTGTTAAGTTGGTTGTTTGAAGGGTTTTTATTGGTGGAAAATAATTTTCTGTAGTCATAAATTTTGTTATGTGGTATTTAGGTTGTTTTTAATTTTGGTAGTTTTTAAGCTAATATTGTGGTTTTAGTTTTTTTGTTTTTTTTAGGCACTGGGTTGGGCTTGTTGGTTTATATTTTAGAGAGTCAGTTTATCTCTTTAAGAAAAGAAAATATATTATTCTATATCTTAGAGATACATTACTCATTTCTTTACCCCTTTTAGGACCTTCTGTCAACCTCTTCCCAGCGCCTGACTGCATAAAGTGAAAACACAAAATTCTGATCTCCTTAACTTAGCATCAGCAAAGAATTAGAGTGATTTCTTATCTATTGTTATGAAGTACCATGTAACATTATGTAAATAAAATTTAGTTACTTTTTTTTTTTAATATAAATATCAAATATGTGTTGCTTCTTCATTTCAACCTCACCGTAAAGGCGAAGTCCGCATTTTCTCAGCCAGAGATCAACTCGGAGAAGTCATCCTCAGTGAGAAAAGGGACAGCCAAGAACAACCACTAAAGACTTTTCTAATCCTTGTCACATGGCGGTCGGTCAAACTGGATGGCCGTACATGTTATATTATGATCAAATTGCAGTGTAATAGGTATATAATGACTTGGATTTGAACAGTGCCCTGTCTAGCCACATAGCCACTCTGATGCAAAATGCACATTGCAGCCTTTTTACCCTAAAAAAAGCAACTTGCACCCCCCCCAACATACTGGAGGATTCGATCAAAGTATATTTACATACATATACATACATATATATATAAAGAGAGAGAAAGGCAAAGAAAAACATACAGACAGAGAGATGAATTGATAGATGTATATTTCAATGTATAAGGATTTTCTAGTTAATCCTAATAATTAATTTGGTAATTTTTTGCATTGCTGGAAAGCCAAGGAGCCTTGCAGACCCTAGGGAGGTTGCAATCGCTAAGCACTGCCCTTGGCTTCAGTAATCTGTTAACAATACAGGCCTGCTTTGACTTATGACTAGGGTTACGTTGACTTTGTAACTATAAAAAAAAATGATCTGGTAAAAATGTTACAAAATATCATCAGAAATTAGTCTTTTTCAAAACTGTATTTATTTGGGGAATTCAATTTAAAGACACTTAATTTGCAATTTTAGCCATGATATCAGTGACACCAGAAACATATATCCATAAAATTGAAATTGAGATTTAACAAAAAGAAAATAATAAAAATCTATTAAATAATTGATATTTTAAAGTCTTTTATGCATTTTTGTATTAAACAAATTGACAACTACTGAAATTTTTTGGTTTTCACATCAATATTTAAACGAAATCTGGCAAAACTGATGGATTCTGATTTATCTTTTGCTATGAATATTTAATAAATAGAAAGATACAAAAGTTTTGGTAAATCATTCTTTTTGATATTCAAAATAAAATCAACTTTCCCTACAGAGTAAGGTAAAGAACTGTTATTGAATAAATCATATTTGAAAACAAAAAAACCTTTGAATAACAAAATGTAATCAATACTGATTAAAATCCTAAAAATATATATTTATTTCAAGTCATATTTTCTAGAAAACATTTTTGTCCTTTTTTTTCTTCTTCTTCTTAATGTAGCTTTTAGAAAAAAACTTGCTTCTTTGCTACCCAAATCCAAAATTACACACACATAAAACAAACAAAGAAAATACAATTAACTTTCTTTTCCTGTACACGCATAATTATCTCTCAAGATGTTTATTTCAATTTTAATTATTTCCACTACATACAGATTTCAATAAGTAATAATTGATAAAAAAAAAATAATATATATAAATATATTTACATTTTAGATCTCAAATAAGATGAAACTTGTAGTTAGGTGAAGAGAAAATAAAGAAAAAAAAACAATATACATTTTGCAACTAATTAGAAATTTTCTGTCTTTTGTATTGGTGTTTGATATAAAACTTGGCAGGGTTACTTTTGCATGAGCGGATTCTTTCAGAAATGATGTGTGGCAAATATAATAAAAGAAGTATCGTTTATGACAACAATCTGAAGCATTCTTCCTTCCCTTCAATTAACTTGATATGAAGGTCTTAAGGAAGATTTTACAAATACAACTCAGACACATTCTCAATCAGCCCCCAGACTGAACATCAATGCTAAATGTCTGTACAATGTTTTATAAGTAACAGATGAGTCCAGGAGCACAAAGGTGAGTGAAGAGACGTAAAGGTAACTCTATTGACACAAAGGTTGAGTTCAAAGGTATAAAGGAGAGTCCAGAGATAAAAAAAAGAATCCAGAGATAGAAAGAGAAGACAAGAGACATAAAGGGGAATTTAATGACATTCCGGTAAATTCTTGGACATTAAAGTGAGTCTAATGATATAAATGTGAGTCCAGAGATATAAAGAGGAGTTCAGAGACATAAAGAGTAATCTAATAACATAAGGTAAATTCTGGGACATTAATGGGAGTCCAGAGACATAAAGGTGACTCTATTGACTCAAAGGTGAGCCAAAAAACATAAAGGGGAGTTCCATTAACCATTACACTCAGTGGTGCATTGGGAAGGAAATTTGATTTTTCGCTGTTTCTGTAGCATACTTGTTTTATGAGAAAGAGTCACGAACCATATGGTCAACGTCCAAGTTGGAGGACCTATTGTGGGCTTTTGATATCAGTGTTCTCATTCACCTAGATGAGCTACTCTCCCGAGTTAATGAGCCCCATCTGCCCTAGGAAGATGCAGTGGTTTTGACTGGGATTTAAACTCACGTAATAAGATTCCATAGTCCAATCTTTTACCAATGCTCCACCTCGCTGACCATATAAAGGGGAGTCCAGAGATGTAAAGAGAAGTCCAGAGACATAAAGAGGAGTCTACAGACATAAAGGGGAGTCTTAAAGGTGAGCCCAAGACATACAGGTGAATTTTGGGACACTAAGGTGGGTCTAGTGAAGGGCAACATTGATTACAAACGCCCAGGGATAAAATAGTCATTCAAAAATGGCCTTGAACCCAACTTGGGTTTATGATTGACCAAATAAATATAATATTTAGCAAGAAAAATGAATGATACATTAGATATCTGAAGCAAACTACGTGTCTATTTTTTTTAAAAATCAGGAATGGTATAAATGTGAACCAATATTCAATTGATGAACACTTCATCAAAAACCATAAATCATTTGAAACGTCTTTTTTATTTTTTTCTTCTAAGCAAGTCCAAATCTCTTTCTCATCTTTAAATAGCAGAAACCATTAATATTCAACTATGCTGTGTAAACAGAAAGAGTGTTTGCTTGGATTTGAAATGTGTTCTGTTTACTTTTGAAAAAAAAAAAAAACAAAAGAAAAAAAAAAAGGATGAAAGTGGTTGGTTTAAAAGTCAACAATACAAATGCTAGATTTAATATCACAGAGTGGAAATCTGGCCTTGTAAGATCAAAATTACCTCAGGTTTGTTGCATTTATTTTATAGATTAACATCATTGGAAAAATAAAGAATTTACCTATCTTTCCACAATAGAGGATATTTACCTAAGTCTACATACAGAGTCAATACCTATGAACAGGTTTTCATGACATTTTCTCTTCTAAGATCTTAATGCATTGGATTACAAATAGCATTATCAATATTAGCAGTCCTTTTTAATGTTATGTGATAGGATCTGTTCTCTAGCAAATGAAAGGCCTTCAAAGGCCCTTTGCTTCACTTTTGCATTAATAATGAAGGATACCAGGGTCACTCATATATGCTTTAGATGCCTTCTTTCCAAAATAACTACCTTTTATTTGAAGGCCGTTGACTCCATGTCTACGCTTACCTAATATACATGCTCTATCACTGATATCGAGCACTCTAACTATAAATATAAGCAATCTCACTCTACAGATTAATATTTGTATATGTATGTATATATAGTCTTTGATCGATGCCTCTAATATGATGAGTTGCCTTTTTTAGGGTTGTGAGCATGTAAGGCACATTCTGTGTTGGGGGCACTGTAACCTGAAAATAAGTTTGCTAAAAACTCCAAATTTGAAGCAAATGATTCTTCAAATTCAACCATTAAAATACCCCATTCTTCCATGGCCATTGTCTCTCTGATAGTATGGGATAGCTAGAGACAGCCATGTTGGCTTTGTAGGATTGCCCACACAGCAAAAATGATGGATGACATGGCCCAACTATGGTGTGATCTACATAAAATTATTTATAAGGTCACATTAACCTTGTCTAGGCTGATTATCTAAAGCACAACACATTATGCATCTAGGCTTTTATAGACTAAATTCTAGCATGGTTTATTTGCTTATTATTCCTTCCAGTCCTAATAGAATTTCTTTTTGCTTAGTTTTATTTGATACCAAGTCAAAATTATATGATTTTAATGTGCACAGATTTTGCTTTACTGAAATTTTTCTTCCTTTATATGGCATTTTTATTATAAGTATGAGGCTCACTCCAAAGTAAGGTGTCCTATTCCTTTTATTCTACTCAAATAGGTGAGAGGGTATTGTAAATTGCATTGTTATGATGACTGAACTTATGCATTCAGGACCTGAAAGTTTAATTTCTCTGTTGCAGATACTGCTGGTGTGAAACTCTGAGAAAGCAACACATCCATGAGAGGGGATTGCAAATTGCACTTTTGTGATCTTTTTTTTTTCCTAAGCATATCCAAAAAGTTAATGTACAAGTTATCATCTGGTCAATCAGACGGCACTAATTGAAACTATTCAGAAAATATTAAAATCTAGTATTGCATTTAATTGCTGATATAATATGTGCCAAAGTAAAAACATTTAAGTTAGAAAACAATAAGACAAAGTTAAACAATGATATTGAATACATAAAACTGATCAACTTTGGTATAAATTTACTTATGGATTTTGGCAGGTGTAAATGAGAAAGTCTGTGATATCGAAAATTACTATAACTGGCTTTCCAGGAGCAAATCAAGATTAAACCTAGGTAAAAATTAAGATTAAGTTTAAACACAGAGAATATAACAAAATGAAATATAGTTTTGATTGCAGACAAACAGACACTAAATCTTCATGATTATTTTAATTGCCAGAAGAACAGTCAGTCAATTAAAAAATTAATTATGTTTTCATGATTGATATTCAAAAATTGTCAGTGCTGGAAATTTTGCAATTGCATGATTAATCAGCAACAACCTGACATAAAATAGAGACTATTTACAAAATATAAAAGAATTTTATGAAGTTAATTAAACAATTAGATCTATGAGTGTGTGCAAAAGTTTGTCAGTATTGGAGAGCATTTAACTGATAATTCAATTAGTACTTTTTTTTTTCTTAAATTTTGAAAACATAGACATAGTTATATACGAGGGTAGTTTAAAAAATTATGAGTATTATATTTTAAAGTTATTTTTCAAAATTTGATTTGTTTGGGTTTTTTTATTTAATGACATATCAACCTTTTTAGGTCATTTTAATGCAGAGAACAATTACTTTTGATAAACATTATTTTTATACACACGTTTTTTTTTTTTTAATAAAAAAGTTACACAATTTGATCCATAGTTGTAGGGAAGATTGGGGATCCATACTTTTCCCAGGGATATTAGTCAACATCGATGGAAAGACTTGGATTCGAACTCACATACTACCATTCATAAGTATAACTACCTATCCACTGAGACACATTCATTTCCCTTCTTAAAATTTGAAGAGCTACAGTGCAAGGACCAACGAAGCAAGCTTAACAGTCCTGGGGGACATCTGAACTATGACTAATTTTTTCGCATTGGCTCCGAACGCTCCGTATGTCGCTGTGCTGTTGTAATCTAGTGTAACCGGACCTGAGATACCACCACTCCTAAGGGAGGTGCAGCATAGGCGAGAGATACACTATCGGCAGCATGGCCTCTGGGCCTAGATGACCTAAATGTCATAGTTCGATCTCTATAGCATTGTCAGTAACAATTGACTTTTGCCAATAAGTATAAGTAATAAATATGGAAATGGTAGCATTAAAATAAGTAGCTTTTTATGCTCCAGATTTTTTTTTCTACATAATCACCACAACTGATATTTTTCAAGTTTAAAAGTTGTATCACTTTTTTATTTATTGCTATTAAAATTTTACCAGAAAGTAAAAATAATTATAGGATTTTATTATCTAAAATTACAAGAGATTTACTGAACCTCTAGCTCAGCTGGTCACTCTAACACAGAATATAGTTTTCATCCTTGATCAACATGTTGTTCATCCAGTGAAACACTACAAAATGTTTTGGTGCATTTTGGTTGATATTTCTGCAAAGGCACCTATGATCCACTCTTTTAGACCTGCAATAGTCATGAATCATCTTGTGTAGATCACTCTCTTGATAAATTCCTGTAAAAAGTTAATCAATTAAATCCTATACTTATACCCAGTCAGCAGTAATATTTCAATGAATTCAGTTGACAGGGAAAAAAAAATTATAGCAGTCTTAAACCAAACAGGTTAGATGCAAACAGTGCCCCCTTCACTGCTGGAGGAAAATGCCAACGCCCCCCTCTTCCAATGAAGCCACACTGATGGTACATATAGGCAAATGTATGGTGGAAGTATACAAGAGTGTCTATTTGCAGTGACTGGGAAATGCTTAATTGAATCATCCTGTTTTTCTAGCCTTTTTACCAACACCAATATCACATTTTAATGTAATTGCCCTAATTCCCCCTTCCCTATTTTAATGCCCACTCATCTGACTACTTACTTGCCAGGGCCCCTACTTTGAAAATAGCTGGTCTAGATAAACAGCTTGTAGAGTAGACTCTGCAGTCTTCTCGAAGTAGAGACCCATGTGCTTTCTGGCACTTCGTGGGTTGGATTCAGAGGGGGAGAGACGGTGTTGTCGGTCTGCCTATAATTCCAAGTCTGGTCTAGACTGGCGTTGTCGTGCTAGTTTTATATGGGGAGAGGGAGATAAATCCAGGGTACTTCTGGTAACGTACCCAGCACCTCTACACAGCTTTTCTACATTTTTTTGCAGGCTTTTACAGACTCATAGACTACAAGTGCACACCAGATTCTGGAACCATGTGCTAAAGATATAGCACTGATTTAAACAGTCAAATAGTCTTTACATTTTTACCATATAATTTTTTATATAAGTCGAGTATTTTTTGGGAAGGAAAGCGGTCCGTACTTCGCCATATTGACTTATATTCGAGTCATTCATTTTTGGTTTGTTCGTTTGTTTGTGTTATATGGCATATCAACCCCACATTTTTTAATCACACAACATGCACTTTTTAACCCATAGCTGGAAGGAATGTAAGAGATTCATACTTTTCCCAATGGTATTAGTCCAATTATAAATGCAAATGGAATGTCTAGGATTCAAACTTGCGTAGTATGATTCCAAAACCTGATTGCCTATCCACTAGGCCAAATGGGCTTCCCCCTAGATTAATAATATTTATGTTCAGTGCTAGCATCTGAGCGAGCAGTAATAGATCTAGATTCTATATATTAACAAGGATGTAAGTGTTTCCATTTTATCTTAATTTCATAATCACTTGTTTCAACTTGTCTAAACTTATTGTTCACATGATGTTTACATAATGAATTGTATTATTTAATGGTTATAGCTAATAAAGAATTATGTTTGTTTCATGGGGAAGTCCATTTGGCCTTGTAGGTAAGCAGTCAGATTTTGGAATCGTAGTATGCAAGTTTGAATCCCAGTCGTTCCATTTGCATTCATAATTGGATTAATACCCTTGGGAAAGGTATGTATTCACCATATTTCCTCCAGATATGGGTGAAATAGTGCATGATGTGTGATGAAAAAAAAACTGTGAGTTCAAAAAAGAACATTTATCAAAAAATGATTGTTCTCAGCATTAAAAAACCAAAAGGAAGTTGATATTGGAATCGTAATATGCAAGTTTAAATCCCAGCCATTCTATTTGTGTTCATTGTGTTCATAATTGGACTAATGCCCTTAGGAGAGGTATGAATCCCCACAACCCCTCCAGCTATGTGTTAAAAAGTGAACATTGGGTTATAACGTTATACATTAAAAAAAACGTGTGTATACGTAAAATGATTGTTCTGGGCATTAAATGACCTAAAAGGGTTGATATGCCGTAAAATACAAACAAAAACATTTGTTTCAACCTTACATAATATGTTTTCATTTTCTCAAACATGCAAGCACCATTTTGATTGCTGTAATGTTTGATTACATTATTAAATGTTATGTGTAATGCACAATATACATACATATTTGTTATGCTATTAGAGATATAATATTTATTGCTAAAGATAAATAAAAATATATTTTCCATGTGATTATAGTGACCTGTTAAAAATGTCTAGTTAGAAAAAAAATTTTCACATGACTTATAATCGGTTCATAGATAGTTCTCAAGATTTTAGCCAGAATGCTACCTTATTTTGGATTTAGAATAGACTTAGATTTAAAAAACATTTTTCTAAAGCTTTCAAACTTTATTACATATTTTAAGTTAGTTGTTTCTTGGCATCATCGTAATACATAAACAAAGATATTTTGAGTAGCTCTGATTAACACTTACAAAAATGTGGTCTATAAAAATAGATTTAATTTTAGAGTTGTCTTACTGGGTGAAGACATCATAAACATTTTTGATTCAGAGTTTTATAATGACAGAAAATTTAACTTTGTCTGCAGTTATTACAATCTGTAGTTGTTGTAACCCAGTGGTGAAAGATTAGGTTTTGCAATAACGAGAAATAATAATTTACTTCTTGATGATTTAGAAAAAAACAATAGGGAGAAATAAACTTGTTATTGTTTGAAGGCTTATTTATTTCATAGTAACAGTGTCAAATACATTAGTTTATATAAGCCGTCAGAGTAGAGATTAAATGCTAACTGCAAGTGAAAATAGCTATGGTTTTGGTTTGGGTAAGTGTCTATCATGATCATCAATGCCACAGAGATCAAACTATGGCATTTAATGACCAATAATGGTTCACTAGGCCCAGATATCGTGTGGCCAGGGCCGTGGGTGGTGTGTCTTCCGCCTATGCTGCACCTCCCGTAAGAGTCATGGTATTTCAGTTTTGAACACAACAAATGACACCAGTGTGAGCGACAAGCAGAGCATTCATGAGCTGTGACAATATGCCTTTATTAAAGAACATTCTTGTCGTTACATGACTATTCTTCTGATTTTATCATTTCTTTTAATTCTGTACTCATTGGTAGGATTGGGACAGCATTCTTCTATTAAAAATATCCTTTTCACAGCCGTAATAACTCGAGATATGACAAGTATTTTCTTTAATCAAAGCATATTGTCATAGGCCTGGTAATGACTAAAGTTGAATCTTATCAATAACTTCAGCCAATTTTATTAGCTGTGTTATTCTAAATAAAAATGAATACAGGTCTTTTTTTTATCTTTTTCATAAATTGTTTCTATAATAATCAAACAAATGACAGAATTTTAGTTATTCATGAACCAATCTTTTCTCTACTGTCAAGAAAATTTTGCTTTTTTTTTTACAGACTTTTGCAAACCCAAAAATGATGCATATATTACACAGATACTCAAATATAATGCCACTTCTGAAGGTCTATATCGTATTCATCCTTATATATAAGTAAGTTGAATTGTATATAATTAAAACTAGAAATAGAAGCAATTGAAAATATATTTTTTCCATAAAAAAGCCTTTATATAAGACTTGAAACTTATGATTATATTAAAGCATTTTAAAAGGAAATTTTTGTTTAAAAGAATTTTTTTGTATTTGATTATTTATTGAAAATTGGAAGATAAAATATTCATATACTTGGCAAAGATCTCTGGGTAAATTGTTTGATTTTGATATTGGCGTATTACGATTCCAAAGTCAAACTGCCTTGAGATATTTAATAGAAACTCTTTTATTAGATTATTACTAAAGCACCCAACCATATATTTATTAGTCTGCAAACTTTTAAATAAAATTTCATTTTTTTCTTATCATGGAAAAACATCCATTTCTTCAAATGGAATAAAAGTTTAAATTGTTTTTTGTTTTAATTTATCTCAATTTTCTTATAAAAGTATTAAAAAAATCAATCAATAAATATAAGAAAATTAAATTATGCAAATGTGAAAAGAGAAAAAAAAAACAGAATTTACTAAAAACGGAAATGGAATCAAGAAAAATTTGAAACGGAAAACGGGATCCCTAAAAGCAGATGCAGTTGATTTCAACACAGTTATGAGGATGGGTTTGTTGATTTCAGGGTGGAGCCAGAGATGTGAGTGAATTATGACAAGTATATTCTTTGAAAAAAGAATATTGTCACAAATCTAAACAAAATGTTTTGAATTGTCAATTCATTGAACATTTTTTTTTGGTGGGGAATAAACCAGCTTCACAGTAATATTTAAAAAGACTGCTGCAGCACTGTTTATTTTTTGAATAAACTTAGTAATAGGGGTGTAATAAAGAGAGGTGCACAGTGATTTTCTAAACAGTGATAGATAGATAAAAGAAAAATATATCGAATGGAAAATATCCAGAAGCAATCTACAGAACACATTGTTGTTGTGGAGACCTAGGTTGGCGCTCCTTTTTTTCTTATTCTAAACTGTGCGTTTTCAATTTACCTTTAAAACACAATATTTTTTTTTTCCAGAAATTCAGTTTTTCTCAAGCTCTTTCTTTCTTTTTTTTTTTTTTTTTTTTTACAAATAAATATTTTTTAAATCTCATAATGATTTATTGTGGATTTTTCTCACTTTTGTTGTTTTATCACAACATTTACGTTTAGATTTAGTTTAACTTGACAAACCTTTTAGAATAAATAGCAAATGGCAGCTTTACATTATTCATTCAATTTATTCTTATTCTGTTGCATTCAGTTTTAGATCAATTCCTTTAGGAATGGCACGATCCATAAGTTCTAAATTCATCAAAAGATTATAAAGTAGGATCAGCTAAGCTAAATCAAGGTTTATCCTCAGCTAATTATCGAGAGATTTATTTGATGAAACAAAGATTTGTAAGGAACTTTTCTTAAATTAGTCATACAGGGGTGGACTGAGCCATCAGTCAATTGGACCAAGTTCAAGGGCCTGGCACAACAAAGGGGCCCACCTGGCTGCTAATAAAATTATTAAGGATGTCCTTAATAAACACTCTAATACATGCATTCTGCATTCTTGTATGGTCAAGCTGCATTAGAGACATTAGTTCCCGCTAGATGACCAAAGTTAAGCAGTGTAGAGCCTGGTCAGTACAAAGATGAGTGAGCACTTAGGAATATCAGGTACTGTACTGGTACTCCAAGAAAAAAAAATTAATCATTAACAAATCATCAAACCAACAAGGTTTGAGATGGCTGCCTCAGATTGTGCAGGTTGGCAATCCACAATCCAGTGTGTGGTTGAGACATCCGAAAGAAGAAACACACACTGGCATATGATGCATGCTCGCTCACAAAAGAATACAAAACCAACCTTGACCCTGACTGGGGCAAAGACACATCAGGACTAGATCTGCAGCAACTATGGTAGGTCTTGCGGCTCCCACATTGGCCAGCACAGTCACACCACATGCTGCAGCCCCTTGACTGACTCAAGACACAGAGACCATGATCTCTAAAGATCGACGGTGCCATAATAACTGGTCCTCCAGGTTAGAGGTTAGATTAGGGCTAACAACCCAATTCTGCATAAAAGAAAAAGTTACAGAAGCCAGCAATGATGATAGCAGATGTCGTCGCAGCCCTACGTTCCCTCGTGAAATCAAAAAGGCATAACATTAAAAAAAACATGCATTTTGACTTAAGTCACTCTGTGATAATATTCTTTTATTAAAGAATATTCTTGTTGTTACTTGACTATTTTGTGATTTTACCATTTCTTTTAATTCTTTACTTATTAGTAGGTCCATTACAACATACTTTTATTAAAAATATTTTTTGTCACAGCCTTAATAATTAGGAATTTGACAAGCATATTCTTCCATAAAAGAATATTGTCACAGCCCTAGTAATAACCAAAATACAAGCTAAGAAATATGAGACTCTAAAAAGGTTTTGAATTAAAGTTTTCAGTGAAAACAAATTCTTGTCTTACCTCCGTCAAGGAGGTTAGGTAATTATTGTTATTCATTTATTTTTGTCTGTCTACGTGGCAGCAGCTTTATTTCTTTTGAAATAATGAACTGATTTAAATTGATTCATTTTAACTACAGACGTGTCTTGCCCCGAGACTTTTACAGTAAATGAGTCAGAATCTAGGATTTAGAAATCTATTTTTTTTTCTTTCAACTTTTGAAATGAAATTGAAAGAAGGAATGTAGCCCAGTAACTTCTTTTCAATACCATTGAATTTCAGAAGATAAAATTTGTCAGAATAAAATTGATACAAACGGAGGGGAAATGCAATGAATGCAATTTAGAATAAATGTGTATTTCTGGGTGCACTTGTGTTGAAGTTGACATCTCATCATTGTCGCCACTGTCATAGAGATCAGTTGGGTCCACAAGAACGACACGGAAAACATGTGGTAGGTGGTTTACCAATGTATTAGGAAAAGGTAGAAAGGTATGGAGTGTCTTGCTAAAGATAAGAGTAGTAGTTACAATTATCATTAAGATCTCGATCCCCAAGGTATAAATATCCTTTAAGATCTCTCTCGACTATACCAGCCTTAACAGCTGATTATATAGGATATGGACGAGTCTATTATAGGCTGATATCCGATCTCACAACAACTTGTTAGGTCTTTTTTTTAATTGTATTTTATCTTTATTTTTGAGATGAGGCATTATAATCTGGTTATAAACCTGTATTTTGGACTTTTGTCCTCATCTTTGTAGTTTTTTAGGATGTTTTTCTCACTAAATTTCAGCCAAATTCACTTCAAGCCATCTACAGAATGCACCTTGTCAAAATGTTACATTCTTGAATCCTACTCAACACACTAAGGCCTTTGATCAAACAATATTTATATATATATATATATATATATATATATATTTTTATATATATATATATATTAAGACAAAATACATTAAATTCAATTGAATTTTTTACCTTTGATATATTCTGTAGGATCCCTTCGATCCTTCTGACCTTCCATCTTATGTTGGGGGTCAGGGTTCCCATGAGCTTCACATGCCTGTGAAGCACCCTAGCGCTTTCGGACCCACATGGGTCCATCCTCAGGGGTGATTGTTAACGCTTCTGTTTTTTGATATGTATCTACGCTAGATCCCACTAGAAAAATAATGTTAATATATTAAAATAAGCAACTAACTTCCAATACTATCATCTCCAATAATCCAAACCTTTCATTAAGGAATTTAGATAAGACTAATATAGTGTACAGGTTTACTTGCCCTTTCGGAATATATATATATATATATAATATTAAATATACCATTTGTATTTATTGCCTTTAAATATATATATATATATATATATATATTATTGATACAATCAAATTTCAAAGTTTGTGGCCTCCCTTTCAGGGCACTTTTTTAATATCTAGAATAGTTAAAAGATTAATTAATAATTTTAAACTTTGAAATTCGATTGTGAGCTAACAAAGAAAGAACCAAACCCCATTTTTGGAGGAATTGAAGTATAGACTATCAAGAACGTGTAGGAACAAAAAAAAATTTGAATAGTGACACCCTAATTTTGGGTTCAAAGTTGAATAACTCAAAAACAATTCATTTTCAGAGGTTTTAGACATGATTTTTAGATTCCTCATGTGAAAAAAAAACATTTTAGTGCAAATTTTTAACGTTGCACTTAGTCTAGAAATAGATTTATGCCCAAAAATATAAATTCAAATTGGTGGAAATTTGCGACAAAACGCGATTTCCATAAAATACTAAAAGTGCAATATTTCCGGAACCGCTTAGTTAGAGGCTCAAATTTTCAGGATTTTCTAGTTTTTATGATACCAACACATGGTGAAAGTTTGAAAAAAATCTGAGACGTAAGGGTGACAAAGATCTTTTTTTCTGGATGATTTGATATGGAATGACCCATATATATATATACATATACTATTGAGTCCAGACAAAGGGTGATCCAGAAAACTGATAGCGTCACGCTTGACTACAAGGAGAGATGCACACTTATTTGTTAAGACATGTATCTAGGAGAAGGAAAATCTGATACAAAACCTGAGGTCTGTTGCAAATCTTTGCACCGATGAAGTGTTATCAGCAGTGCCAAAAAGTGTGGATGGTTGTACACTGGCTTTTACCACTATAATCAAAGCCTATGTGTGGGTTCTCTGACAACTTTAATCTAAGTTTTACATGGTCCTGCACCAATAATGTCAATGGACATAAGGTTGAAGGCAACTGGGATAGGTGAAGGATATCAATGGAAGTCCTTAGTTAAATGTCATCTCTGTGGCGGCCGATGGATGATGGCCGTTCTGCGCAAACATGTGTGCAATTGTGCAGTTCGTGTCCTCCATCACTGACAAAGCAGCCCTATTTAGGGGTAGCACTGCTTTCCTCATGATGGGGAAGGGGCGATAAAAGTAGTCCTAAACATTGCTTGTACACATATTCACCCTGACAGCGAACTGCAGCTGTCTGGGTATCTAACTGCGCAGTCAAAATAATTATAAATTAAGAAATTGAGTATTGGATCATGGAATGTTCCCACCCTCCAAGACAATCCTAACGCACCAGAACGCAAAACAGCGTTGGTAGCTCGTGAAATTAAGAAATATAAGATCGATATTGCGGCACTCAGTGAGACACACCTTGCTGGTGTCTCTTGTTTTAAGAAGGAAAAGGGTGGCTATGTCTTTTTGATTTATTCCAAATCGTATCAATGCTTTGTCACTTAAGAATATGGAGACTCAAACAATATTTTCTAACAAGATGGATGAATATTTAGATGGTGTAGAAATATCAGATAACATTAAAGCATCCTGAGAAGCCTTACATAATGTCACGCATTCCACTGCCCTGGAAGTGCTGGGGCTACCCATACGGAAGCACCAGGATTGGTTTGATGACCAATGATACAGAGGCCCAGGATCAGATTTGGAAAATGCATCAAGCTCATAAAGCATGGATTAATAACAAAAACTCTGCGGTAAAAAGAATGGCATATAAAACCTACAAAGGACAAGTGCAGAAGATTCTACGACAGATGAAAGAGAAATGGTGGACCGCACACGCAGAAACTGTCCAGTCAGCATTCAATAGAAAGGACACAAAAGCTTTTTATGAAGGCATAAGGAAAGTTTTTGGTCCTCAAGAATCAGGAGTTTCGCCCATTTCAGCTGAAGACGGGTCATTACTGACAGATAAGGACGATATCTTGAAACGCTGGAATGAACATTTTGAAACAGTGTTAAATTCTCCTTCAGTAACAGACGATGAGATTATAAACTCAATTGAGCAGGTTCCCTAAAGATCAGAACTATCCGTGTTACCAACTCTCCGAGAAGTCCTTGCAGCAATTAAGCAGATATCATTGGGTAAAGCATCAGGGAATGACGGTATACGAATTGCTCTTTGGAAAGTCCTTAAGAAAATTGGTATACCTCATAATATGCCCAAAGTTATAACATCTTTCTATGATGGCATGAAGGCTTCAGTGATATCCAATGGGGACTCTTCTGAGCCTTTTAGTGTGACCAATGGAACAAAACAAGGTTGTGTAATGGCTCCAGTACTATTTGCCCTTTTCTTCTCTGTTATGCAAAAATATGCATGTTGAGACTGGCGTTCTTTTCCAATTCCGTACAGATGGTGGGATGTATAACCAACAGCGCTTTAAAGCAAAAACACTTCTCCGGAGAACCGTTATAAAGGAATTGCTGTTTGCTGATGACGCTGCCCTTGTTGTGACTTCTCAGGAGGAGGCTCGTCTTGTAGATCAATTCTC
This sequence comes from Idiosepius hallami, assembly GCA_034780655.1. Taxonomy (NCBI): domain Eukaryota; kingdom Metazoa; phylum Mollusca; class Cephalopoda; family Idiosepiidae; genus Idiosepius; species Idiosepius hallami. The sequence goes on from JAUZSX010343470.1 coordinate 17,462, forward strand.
TACTGCTTGTAAAGCTTTTGGCTTGACAATCAATATAAAGAAGACAGAAGTCATCTATCAGCCACCACCTATACCAAAACAAGTACAGGGTGTTAAACAGAAACAAACTGTGCACAATTTTCCTCAGGTGCCGATTCAGGTAGATGAGAAAAGCTTGAAGTATGTGAATAAGTTTACATACCTGGGAAGTGTGGTTGATTCAAGTGCGTCTCTTGACCACGAGGTTACCAACCATATCTGCCGGTATTCCTGACAACCGTATCTCCCGGTATACCGGGCAAGCAGCGCTTTCGGCAAGCTGCACAAAAGAGTGTTTGGGGAATAAACCTGAAGACAAAAATTCAGGTATATGGAGCTGTGGTAATATCTACACTTCTGTATGCCTCGGAGACGTGGGCACCTTATTGAAAACAAATTTCGCAACTTGACGTCTTCCATAAAAGATGTCTAAGTGCCATTTGTGGTTTTACTTTGAAGGATAAAATATCAAATGCGAAATAATTAACACTTTGTAAAATCAACAACATTGAGATCTTCTTAATCCAGTTGCAGCTCCGATGGGTAGATCATGTGATACGAATGGACGATACCAGGATTCAGAAGCAACTCCTGTATGGCCAGGTAAACAGAGGCCGTAGATGGGAAGACCATGGTTGCGTTATATAGACAAAATAAAAACTAATTTGCAGGCTTTAAATATAAAATATTATAACATTGAGCTAAATATAATAACATTGAGCAAACTGCAAAAGACAGTTATATATATATCATTGAATATACCTTATGCATTTTGGTCGAGCAAGAAACTGCGAGACTACAAAATGTTTTGTAGTTGCAAGTTTACTTTGTAAGACTACTACTCCATAACTTCTATTTTTCGACACTTGTACAAAATTTGACTTCAATTAACTTTTCAGGTTATATATATATATATATATATATATATTATATATATATATAAATTTATTTATTTTATTTTTGACACATTTCTAATTAAAAATATCTTCAATAATGGTTCATATATTTTCTTATTTTCCTTCAGACCGAGTTAAAAAGTGAAATAATGTATACATAATAAATATATAAAAGATTTGAAAACGCTGAATTACCGGCAGCAGAGTGGCGCAGTGGAAGCGTGCTGAGCCCATAACCCAGATGTCCGTAGATTGAAACTATGCTCTGCTATACTATCACACGATATGTTTTAATTTCTAAGAATTTACTCCAATTTTTTAGATAGTGTTATTATTAGTCGAGCAAGAATCTGCTAGACTACAATTCAAAATGTGTTGTAATATTCCGTCGCTTCGATTTTTCCACGCTAGTACAAATTTGGCTTCAATTGACGTTTCAGGTTTTGAATGTTTCTCAATAAAAATTACATTTTCAAATTTGTTGTGAACTCACGATTTGAATGATATATAAATGAAATGAAATCATTGAATTGACTTGTTTTATGGGACAAATCTCTGCTTCATCAAAGCCAAATGAGCTAACTTTTAAAGTGATATTTAGTGTTTTTTATGTGATATATTAATTAGTTATCTAAAATTAAATCTTAAAAATGAAGAAATTCTTTCGAGAAAAGGATTTCTGAAACTCAGAAAAAATTGTACAAAATATTTTACCAAAAAGAATTAAACCTGAAAAAGGAAGAAACTAGCTTATTTACTTAAAAATATTCATTTTTACTATCTTAGGCTAAAATCATAAAATGTGATTGACATTTTGTTGCACTTTTTAAAATATTTAAACAGATGGGAACTATTTTAATTGAATGATTCATAAGATATAATTATAATTATTGAAGTTGAATTGAAAAGAATGTTATACTTTTGAAATATAATTATATCAGATTCAAATATTTAAAATAATTATGACCAATTAAATATTATTAAAATAACTATTTATAGAATTAATTGTAAAATTTTCTAAATATTTTCTTTAGAAATTTATAGTAAAATTCTAAGAAAAAAGTCAAATTGGAAATTGCGGTGTCAGTTAAAATTTTAGTTAATTTAAGAAGTATAGTAGTGTGAGGGGTGGTTTATGGTGGAGGTTAAATGAAAAATTGTGGTGTTAGTAATTTGTCAATTTATTGTGGAAGTATACTAGTGAGAAATGGGGGGGGGACAAGGTATTTTCGATATTATAACAACAAATGAATTATTCTTAAAAAAGAAAATTTCAAAGATACAAAAAATGTATCCATATATGTATGCATATCATATACATTTTTGTACATTATATTCATGCATGCATATAATTACATGTTTTTCTTCACTCTTATTTTCTTGCATATTATTATCTTTATTTAGAATTCTATATTTTTATATTTTCTTTAACATTTAAATTTTAACTTAAGAAAGAGAAAATTATCATGTTATGACATCATCATCTTATGTCCGTTTATAAGGGATTACAATTTGAAATTACAAAGAAACAAAAATTTGAAAACACAAGTTTGATTTCATATATTCAGACCAGCGGAATTTGCATAGGACAATGGCAACCTATATTTCATTAATTGAAATTTGAATTGACATTTGAAACAGAGTTTACTTCTATACAAACATAATTTACAGTACTTCTTTCCTCTATAAAAAGCTTCACTAACTACTTTAGTAAAAGTGTCCAGCTACCGGGCAATACTTTATTAATTGATCATTCAGAAATCATGATAATTAAATAATTGTCAAGCCTATTGAACAAACATATGAACAGAATGTTTGTTATTTGTACAAAAAGACCGATAGATCAAGGATCGACTAATCAGACCAAATGGCATTTGTGATTATAATAAAAGATTTATCATCCATCATTTAAGTCGAAAACAAATGTTATCTTTTTGCACCTAAAGACAACAAAGATACACGTAAGAAATCACCATGCATAATTTAAAAGAAAAAATGGAAAGTGATTATTAGTCTTAGGTGTTTGTTGCATGTTTTTAATATGGTGGTGTTATTGTTTAGAAGTTCTTTGTATTCTTTGGATGTGATGTTTATTATATTATGTTTTTGTTCTAAGTGTTTGCGGATGGTGCTGGTTGTGTTTTGATGTGCTATAAGACGTCTTCTTAATGTTAGAAGCCATAATAATAAAAAATAAGAATCCAGCTATTAACAAAATAAACTTCAAATTCTCGACCTGTTTTGATAGACAAAGGGGAAGAAGGAGGAGGGAAAAAAGAAAACGAGTGGAAAAAATTTAGTGGGGAAAGGCCTTCTGTTGCCTTTTCCCCTCTTATTGAATAAAATATGGTGGGCGATAAAATGTCAGTACCCCATACTCGAACATGAGTGGGTGCCAAGAAGAACTCTAATGACAAAGCCCTTCATCAATCTACTCACTGACTAAAACCATAAACTATTATTGTTTTGATTGTTTTGTACACCTGAAGAGAGTAATAATAGCTAACAGAATCCATGGAAATTCCTCAGTAGTTGAACAATTTTAAAACATCAAACAAACAATTTGAATGAAGTTGTTCTTTGATAGATACACCAGTAGAATAGATTTTCAGATCAGATACTGAAAGACAAAAAGTTAAAAAAAACTTCACTGATAATTTAACTATGTAAGATATATTTGATAGACAAATGTTTGCCCTTTGTTTGTTTTAATAAAGTGAATCAGTAAGTAGTATGATTGATGGAATTTGGTTGAAAACAACTAAAATATGGCAATATCTTTCATAATACTATTACTCTTTCAAAATACCATTACTCTTCATTACCCTAAATTTTAAAATCCTCCTTATATTTTCAATGGTATTGAGGTCCGGACTGTGTGATGGCCACTCCAAAACATTGATATTGTAGTCCTCAAGCCTCTTAGTCAAATCAACTAAGTGACAGCTAGGTGTGTGCAGAAAAATCACCGGTTTTGAGTACACTCAACTTTTAACGTTTAAAAAAAATATATTATAAGTGCGAATTACAACTTGACAACACATTCAATTTAAAGAAAAGAGATTCAACCTTTAAATAAACCTAAAAAGAGCAAAATAAATCATCATTAGATATTTTAAAATTGAAATTAAAAACATAAATAATCTAAATTCATCTAAATTTCAAATTAACCGCCATTTTCTGGTTTTTGTTTTTTTCGTTAGTACAAGTAAAAAAAGCCTAATAATTAAAAAAAAAAAACATCGACTAATGACATTTTTTTTTTTCAATTGCTACTTCAATCAATAATAAACAAGTCTGTATAAATAATTAAATACCAAAGCATAATTAAACGTATTAAAATCCAAATCCAAGCTGAAGTGTTTACAATTTTGACGAAATGTAATCGTAAAAAATCCACTTCGATTTCACTTCACAACTCAGGATTTTCAGTTGTGTCCCTTGAAAGTATGGTGCTCTCAACTAGCAGTAGTAGCAGTAGCTGACCTACGGACACCTCAAAGTAGAAAGTACCACTTGAAATGGATTAGTTTCTGGCGTGCATGCTTTTATGAAAAACCTTCTATCATTCTTGAAAAGTATGAACAATTTAAATTATTTTTAACGATTAGTAATTTATCAATATATAAAAAGGAAAATGTACCTAAATTTATCACAACTCCATTTCTTGGAAAATAATTGAATTTTCAGCTAAAAATTAAGGAATATTTTACAAATGCACATAGAAAAATTTCAAATTTCTAATAAGATATTAAATATTTTTTAAAAATTATTTTATTCAATAAGGAATAGTTCTAAAGTACATCCTCCAAAAAATGAGCCGTTTTTTTTTTTAAACAAAAAATAATATTTTTTTTTTACCGTAAAGTCTTTAATCTGTGAAAAAGAATTGGTAAGGCCTACACATATGAACCATGGGGTAAACGTTTCTTATGTATATTCTCTTTAATTTCAGAAAAAATGATTATACTACAGTAATATTTTCAATTTTTAATGAATTATTGAAATATATAGGGGTGTTGGAAAAAATTGTTCTGGTGAAAGAAAAATAAAAAATATTATAAATTAAATTCAACAATATTTATTCAAACAAATTGCTGAAAACCGTACAAAAATTGGTCAAATAATCCATTTTTAATAGATTTTTAAATTGTGATGGAAAATAACATGAAAGATTGTGAATGCGTCAATTTTTTTTTTATGTATTGAAAACAATAGAATATTTTCAGGCCGGAAATTGATTCGATTTCGATTTCAAATCTTTTTTATGAAAAACTATGCTGAAAAATAAATTTTTTTCATGAAATTTTTATTTAATCACTCTTCTTTATGGTGCACTAAAAAAAAAACACTTTTCATTCAATGTTTTTAAGATATCAGAATATTAAACCAGGAAGGGGGGGTCAAAAACAGGTAATTTTGTGCACACGCCTACGCCTACCATTCTTGTTCGTAATAAAAATTGAAAAAATTGCCAAAAAAAAATAAATAAATAAATAAATAAAAAAAAAAAAATAATAGTAATAATTATTATTATTATTATTATTATTTTATTTTAAATCCGCAACTAAATTATAAAAGTCGATCGACACAAAAAAAAATGAACTTTGAATTTTTTTTTCTGAAATAATTTTTTATTTTATAATAAATTAAAGACATGGAACCTGACACTTTACCATAAAAAAAAGTATTTGGTTTATTTGTTTATCTACTTTGTTTTACGGCATATCACACTTTTTCGCTCTTCAAGTGTCCAAAACTTTTGCCAATAAACAGTTTTGAATAAAAGCAAATGTAAACTTTAACCCGGTAAAGGTATAGAATAGTGGTCCCGGACTTTTTTTTCTGCGTAAGTACTTTTTCTGTGTTGTTCAGCGTTGCTGAAACGAACGATTTTTTTTTTTTTGTATTTCTTTTTTTTTTAGTTTTTGAAACGTTCAGAAATAATTTTGATTTGCTTTTTTAGGGTTAG
>JAUZSX010343481.1:0-10435 GCA_034780655.1 Idiosepius hallami
GTTATGATGATAAGGCTTATGCTTATGTGGGGTTGAAGTTATCAACTACCGTGGAATTTACACGGGTTCTGCTAGTACTATATAATTATTCATAGATCTTTATGAACCGATCAACCTACATATAAATCAATTTCATTTTCATTCACTGGGAAAATCGATTTATTTTTTATTTTATGTCGATAAATAATTTGTGGAGAATTTCAAAAATTCAGTTTGAAAAAAAATTGGTAGCATTGAGTACAGATAGCAAAAGCACTTTCGTTTTTATTGAAATCGAAAAATATATAACATGAGCAAAAAATCGAAATCACCACACCAAAGACTAAAGTCTTTCGCAGTTACTCTTTGAAATTATTGTATAGTCAAGAATATTAAAGATTTAATAAAATTGAAAAAGCGTCATATTTTTGATCTTTGGTCTATTCCTCATGCGTCAGTATTTTCCTCCCGACACTATATCTCTCTCTCTCTCTCTTTCTCTTTCTATCTATCTTACACCTCTCTCTCTCTTTTATGTTAAGTTTTTTTCTTCCCTCTCTTTTTTATTTTTTTCCTCTATCTCTGGTAACTGCAATAGAAACATACAAGTCCTGTCTAAAATTGTATCCAATTTAACGCCAGAAAAAATATTTCACATACCTGAACATTATGGTTTGTACCCTAATCTCCTTCAAAGTAAATAACTCGTATTTGCAAGTTCCCTAAAAATTTATGCACAGCATGAAAGTGTTTTCCTTCACTGTGTAGAGTAGCGCCGAACTATCTTCTGTAATTGGTATTAGAAAAAAAAGGATAGATACGATTTAGACAGGCCTTGTATAATTATATGTTGTCCCTCTTTATTTCCATCTTTCACCCTTTTCTCCCTTCCCTTTTACTCATATACCCTCTTTTTTATTCATGCTATTTTTCTATCTCCCTCGTATATGCCACTACGAGCTCCATCTCACATGGGACATTGAAAAGACAGTCCCGACTTCGGAATCGTAATACGAGTGTTATAATCCTAGTAGTTCCGTTTTAAGTTTACATTTCGACTAATATCCTTGGGAGAGTTATGAATCCCAATTGTATTCAACAGCTATGGGTTAACTAGTGGAAAACTTGTGTTAATCAAAAAACTAAACGTGGAAAAAAAGAAAACTTTTACTCACAATTTTTTTTTTGTATTAAATGACCAGAAAAGATTAATCTGTCATAAAAATACAAGCAAACACACCTTTTTCTCTTTTGTTCCTACTCACCCTGTCAGTCTCTATTTCTATCCCTATCCCTCTTTCGTTCTTAGGTTCTTCCTCACTCTTGGTCTGGACGCTATTTTTTGACCAGTCTGGTAACGAGAGTCCAACCAACAAAGCTTTATGAGTCATGTTAACCTGCAAAGTTCCCTCTGCAGAATAAGGTTATGTTCTATCGAGACACAGAAAGCTTTTGGCTTTGACAAAAAAAAAGCTATTGGTAGTCCTCTGCAGTTGCAAGAAGACGCCGGTCGTCTAGGGTTTCCCTGCTCAATAGATAGTCTCTTCTTTGCGAGATAGTGGCATCAGGTAAAGCACATCCCTAAAGCCATTTCAAAAGCCCTCATCAGCGCAGGTATTTTCTTTCTAACGAAAAACAGATTTCATTTTCAATTGACGATGGACAACCAAGACTAATACCCCATACAAATATATAAACATTAACATCTTGACTCTTCCCTCTCTCTGTCTGTTTCTATTTCATTACTATCTTTCTTTTTTTTCTTTTTCTCTTTCTTTCTCTCTCTCTCTTTCTCGTGCACCTTCCATATAAACATTTACCAACTGATATGTAGTCTTTCTCTTTTTATTATTTTCTTTTACACTCTTTCATCACTCTGAGTTCTGTGATGGTAACTTCCACATGATAAATGCACATATACTTATGTATTAATACGTATATATTCCGTATGTAACTGACATTTGGATTTTAAAAACAATTTTTTTTATATTCAATTCATTTTTCTTCTAATATGTTCTCTGCTTATTTTCAATTACCCAGTTTTTATAAATATATCATTTTTTAAACTTTGTAGATGATAAGATTTCTTTAAAAATAACGACGTCAAATGTAAAAACGAAAAAAAAACAGAGCAAAAGAAAAATTGTACGGCTTCAATAACAAGTTGCTGTTTCCGACTTCCACTTAGCAATATGTAAACAGATGAAGAGAAATAATAACAGTTTATTTTTTTGGATGCAGAGTTTGTGTGATTTATGCCTTGAAACCCAAATATTAAGACGTTCATATCTTTATTGTCTTTCTATAAAGAAGCAAAAGTTACATTCATTAAAAAAAATATGTCTTTTTCGGAACAACAACAAAAATACACGGAAATAGATTACAAAAAAAATCTGAGATGATAAGAACATTGAAAACAATCAGCAAAGATGTAGAATATTATTACACTGCCTCGGGGACCATAGAAGAAAAAGACAATGTTAATACATTCACCTCTTGCAATAACAATCAATGTTACAATAGAGTCATAAACAATGAGAGCATAAATGATCTGTTGCCATTGTCCAAGAAAATTTCTGAGTACTTCAATCAAGGATATTTCTCTTTGGTCGAACACAAACCCAAGTTAGGCACAAGGACAATGTTTACGTGATCATTATATCCATGGGCTCTGTATGCAATGTGGCCTATTATATATACTTGTTACTCTCATTAAGTTGAGGTCATCTACCTGGATTTTTGGAATTAATGTTCTCCTAACGCGTAGATAAGATACTTTCCGGAGTTAACAAGCTTCATCTCTCTGAGAGTTAAAAAAGAATATAATGGTTTTTGACAAGGACTTGAACTCATGTAATACGATTCCAGAGTCCAATCTAAACCACTGCACAAACCTCGCTGTCTACAAGGTCTTTAACCACTTAATCATAAGAAATTTGATTTATGGATACGAGTAGATTTAAAAGGATTAGTGTAGCTAAAGGAGGAGTTAGTGGTTGGTCGGCCCGATGTGGCATCAAAAGAGCGGTGATATAGCTACATAATGCCATAATATGGCCTTAGTCTGATGAAAAATCTTGTTTTATCAGGTTTTATAAGGTTTTGGTTGGGTCTTACTTAAATTGACATGTGGTAAAAAATTAACTCTCTTGGGTTACTCCACACCTATTTGATTTGGGCGTGTTTCATACATGTAAGCAGTTACGGACCGGTCAGTAGAGAATTATCAGCAGAGCATGTATAAACATTCAGAGTAAAGCTAACCATTGGCATCAGGTGATCTGGGGGTGTTAGTGGGGTGACATTTGTGCTTACAACCCGGGTTGAAGTTTAGTAAGTCTTAGCCACAATGGGGTGTGTATATCCATCATATTAGTCAATTCATTCAAAGTATGTTTCTATTTTATAATTTTTCAACAAAATATATTTCAATATTATGAGTTAATTTTTTTTAACTACAATGTGTTCATAAAGTTACTGGCACTATCAGTATAGAGAAATTTAAATAAACTAATGATCACTTAATTTTATAATTAAGGCTATACATTTTTCTAATAAAAAGGTTTTACCTATGTACACTACTACAGCTTATCTTTAAGGAAAAGCTGGAAATATCCTCCATTGGCATGTAGAGATTATGTTCTACCGCACAGTAACGTTTTGGACATCCTTTATAATTTTTCTCATCTTTGAAGTTTTATTATACTTTTGTTTAATTTCTAAATTCTTGTAATTTGATATACAAACACAAACAAAGTCTTTTCCCACCCATGGATCTCTAATAAATAGGAACTGATTGACTAGTTGGTAATTTTGCAAAATAAGTAATGTACTTATTTTTGCGTTTTGTTTTTTCGATAGTCTTCAAACTTTTGGGACAACCTATTATTAGGTGGTCTAAAAATTTAGCCACAATAATTCTTTGAATTGGAGTCAGCTAAATGCTACTTTCATCACGTTGGAAAGCTTACAGATCAACGACAGAATGTCTTGGAAAAATGATGGTCTTTATTTTGAGCCACAATTTTCATGTTTTTTCAATTGCTTGGCGAGTAAAAAGTGTTTACGAATTTTTGGGAAAACATAATATTAAGTATCTATCAATAGAGAAATATTTGATTAAACATTAATAGAAATATTGAAAGAATTTTTAATTACAGCTTGGCTTTTTATGTTTAATGTATTCAGCACGTCGTGGCGTGCAATAGAATATATCTCAATTTAATCATTCTTTAATGAAAGGTCTTTAAAATTCAGTTCAATAATACTCTTCTTTTCAGATAACACCTAACTTTTTTTGGTGGAATTAATTACAAGCTTTACCACACTGTCGTCACGTTGCTTTAGTTTTCTGTGAGAAAACTGCCTCCCGAGAATTTCAATATGAACTTCATTAGAACGAAAGACAGAGAAAAATGAAAAATAAATCTATATTTGATATGCGCAGAAGATGGGCAAATTAATTTGGGAGCGCTCATGATGAGTTTGTATAGAGCGATTCAAATAACTTGAATCGCGAATTAAAGCTTATTCAAAAAATATTTTATCATTTTCAAAGTTGATACTGAGTCATAATTTGGGGCTGGGATGAAATGTCTATAATAAAGAATATTCTAGTCGTTAATTGACTATTTTACGATTTTATAATTTCTTTTATTCATGTAATAATTACGAAGGCAGTGACAATATGATTTGTTGAGATATATTCTTGTCACAGAAGTAATAACTAGGATTGTGATAAGAATATTCTTAATAAAATCATATTGTGACAGCAAAAGACCTTACAAAAAAAAAGAACCTTTCTCCCCCCTCTCTCTCTCCCTCCCTTTATGCTTTCTCTCTGTCTCTCTGTCTCTCTCTGTCTCTCTCTGTCTCGCTCTCTGTCTCTCTCTGTCTCTCTCTCTCTCACACACACACAATATATATACAGTGCTCAACAAAAGTTAACAACACACAGTTGAAACTTATGTTTTGACCCTCATTTTCTTTGTGAAAACTTGGATTTTGGTGGCAGGGCAAACTATTAATTATTTTCCTAAATGAATCTTTGTCTTTGATATATTATTTACTACTTACACAGCTAGAATAAATAATTCCAAATTATCTGATATCTTGTTTTAATAAAACAGGGTCTTCTTTAGCTCTATCTCGCTTGTTGATCAGGAAGATCTTTATTCACCCGTTTGGGCTTAGATCAGTCTTCCTGTTTTTATAGTCTTTTTTCAATATCTCAGAGTGTTCTGATACAACCAGCCCTCATCCTATGGGATAAGTCTATCAAAAGAGTTGTTTTTTTTTCAAATTTGCATGTATTGTCCTTGTTAACGTGGGAATAGGGAAGATCTTTCAGTTCGAATATTTATGGAATTCTAATGATCATGCCACGAATCACCGACTACCCTGATACAGCACCTGATATTTCTAAGTGGTTACTCATCTTAGAAATCGACAGTACCCGACACCATTTAATTGTTACACTTGCTTCATTTGGGTGATCTGGAAAAAACCGGTGTGAGGACGTGATCTGATTGTATTCACTTTTTGTAGATGGTTTTAACAGCAGTCAACAATACATTAACTCAAAATAACAGCAAAAATAGGTTTAAAAATAAGAATATGAAATAATAAACAACAAAAATTGATTATACAAAGTGTGTAGATCGAAAACATTTAGATATAAAAAAACAGAAAACACTGTAAACAATCATAAACATTATAATCAATTCAAGAATTCGAACTAAAATAAATCTGATTCTATTTAAATATATATTTCCCGATATTATTGATTAAAATGAAGTGAAGAGAAATCAGCACCCCCCACACTTAAAAAGCCGATCTTGTGTATATTTAGATAGGCCATCAAAACAATTGTATAAAGAAAAAAAAATATGTTTGAGGTATTCTGAACATTTATAGAGATTGTATTTCATGCTAAAATAATAAAAGAGAAAAAAGAAGAAATGATATCATTTGAAATCAGCAAAGAGCTTTTATATGAAAAAACAGTTCTGGATTGATTCACATTGGCGTACATCAAAAACCATTAAAGAAGTTATTTATATGCTTTAAACGTGATCTAAGCGAAAAGGCTTCAATTACAAAAAATATTTTCCTTTTTTCATTTATTTATATTTCTATGCATCATTGTTTGGTTACTATCAATATATCTCTCTCACTTTATGTATTTAAGTCTCTCTCTATATAGGTATATTTTTTTATTTTACTCTCTCTCTATCTCTCTCTACACACACACACACATATATATATATATGTGTATATATATATGTGTGTGTGTGTGTATGTAGAGATAAAAAGGAGAAAGAGAGAAAGATTATATATATATATATATATATATATATGTAATTAAAAATAAATAAAAGGTAAAATCCAAAACCTGGAACAACGCCGGAGATAATCGGACCAAATGGTCAGACCAAAGATTGGTCTAACGATCGAGTAAGCGTGAACTGACAGTAACCAGCAGCCGCCGTTGTTCCAGGTTTGGATTTTACCTTTTATTTATTTTTTAATTATATACGCTCTATCACCGATATCGAGCACTCTAACTGAAACTTCAAGCAAGGATAGATCAACAGATTGATTCCTATTGTATCTCTGACAGCCTTTGGGAAATCCAAATTGTAAAAGTTCACATTAGTCTTGGGGTCATTAGGAGAGAATGTGCCCTCGTTTTGGGGCCTTCCTCTCTATGGTTTTAATTCCATACCGGCACCCCCTCCCCACTGATGTGATGTCCCATTATATCTTACAAACCTTTCAATGAACTACAGAACTGATTTTAAAACAACTAAGCTTACTAGAATGGGAAAGTATTTACTTGCCTAAGGTCTTTGTCTCGCAGAGTTGCTACTTGTGCATGTCTGGCAATACACCCTACAAAAATTTCCATTTTGCGGGAGGGGGGGTTATTTTGTACTTCTTTTTTATTTATATATTTCTTTAATTGAGGTTTTGTGTAATGATTTATTTATATAGTTACAAGACTCAGATTTCTTATCCGGTGTCAGGTTAATCCCCTGAAGAAGGTTAAAGGATAAATTGGTGGAACAACAACTATGAAAGATAAGGACAACAGTCCATAAAAAAAAACTAATAAAAATCTGAAAATTTGATACACAAATTATTGAGCTTCATCTGCCGGGTTACTATGATAAGAATGAGGGCAATCGTCTGTAAATATGAACAATTTTTTATGGGAATTATAAATAAAATTGTTGTGGTCGCCACTTGTTGTGGTCGAGTGTGGTGTTGTATACAGTGTAGTTATTTAATATAAGAAACAAGACGACAGAATTAAGGGTTAACAAATATATTAACAAAAGATACATAAGTAGTGAGTTGTATACAGTTTAGTTATTTAACAAATATATTAACAAAAGGTACATAAATGGTGGCATATGGCCTGTCAGCATAGTGGGTCCTGGCTGCTATGCTGAAATCCTCTCTCTCTCTGGGTGATGAGAGAGATCACATTTATAGTGATTGGAAGAGTTTATTCTGAGGTGTGTTTCCCCCACAACAAAAATGGAACTGACTTCCCCATTAATAATATTACTTAGAATAAAAAAAATGAACAAGACTTACAAGGGAAGAGGATGGCTCCTTTAGACTTTTGACCATTCTCATCATTTTCTAATGGAGATACCCATTCATAATATAAATAGTCATGGGACGATATCCATCCCACTTTGTAGAGGCCAATCCAATCTCTGCTAGTCGGCACATAGTCTTGGGTGATTGTGTATTGGCATTCTATGTGTGCATCTGTTGGGAATGTTTCAGGCATACTCGGGAAAACCACAGTGGCATATTCGCATTTTTTGAAAGAGACTTCCGATGCTGACATGTTGACAAGGGATTCACTTTCAGTTGACATTACTCTGCAAATAATAAACACAATATATTCATATTTGATTTATTTGTAAATAATATACAAATTTGGCACAAGGCTGGTTTGGGGTTGTGCTCTTAACTCTTTCATGACCCATTCGCTTCTTATAATCAACAAATACAGTATCCATCGCCACAAAACAACTACAATTACTTCTCTGCCATCAATCGGTAAGCTTTTGGATCTGGTTAAAGTATCATTTCAGTCAACTTCAAATCAACACTTCCTCAAACTTTTGGGACAGCCTTATAGAATATTTTTTGATTTTTTAAACTTTATACAGTGAGTTTCTAATATTATCGTTTCAATTGTTAATAACATTTTTTTTTTATTTTATGTAAAAGAAATACTTTTAAAAAGTGAAGTAAGTAATAAACTGACCTGAAAAATACAAACTTTGTTCCAGTTATTTTTAACTAAAGTTTATTCTTAAATATAAAATTACACCAACAACACCATACAAACCGTACATACATTTATCTACATACTTATATGAATGAGATAATCATGTTTGATTGGGTTCTACATCTACATCCACACAAATGCTCGTCTTTTTAGACAAAGAAACTACATTAGTTATTCTAAAAAATGATTCAGATCATTAAAATTTGCATTTGGTGCTTACTGCCTTTCTATTCAATACCTGTTAACTACCTTAGAGAAAAGCATTGGAAATGAATTTAGTATAAAAAGAAAAGCTTTGAAGATAAATTTAGTATACAAATCATTAGAAATTAATTTAGTATGAAAAAAAAAAAAGCACTAGAAATGAATTTAGTATAAAATAGGCTTTTCTAATTATCTTAGAGACAAGTCCACAGGGAGGGCTGGGGGCAAAGAAGCCGGGTAATACTTCTAGTTTATTAAACTAGTTTTTGTTGAATACTTGAATGAAAGTTTCTGGTCCAAATTTATAACCAACCCAATCCACTGGCATATTGTGAATAAATAAATAATTATCCAAGCCAGTCAGTTAGCTCTCTCAGTCCAAATAAACAGCAGGACAAACAGAGAGCACACCCTCACACCCACCCTGGTTTGGGTGGTAGTAGTAGTAGTAGTACTAATAAAACTCCAACACATTATTATAAATAAAGCAACAAAGCTAAAAAGAAGCCAACCCTCCCAATCTTTTATTCCCACCTAATTATGGCCAGGGTGGCAAGTGTGTGTGTGTGTGTGTGTGTGTGTGGCTGTGAAAAAAACTTTGTTGTTGATTACATAGACAGACACAACAGTAACACAACACACACACAGACTGTTAAAATTCTAGGACTAAAATTTTATTTCAAAACCTGATGTCATTGACTGAAAAAGTCAGCAGGGAAGTGGAGGGGGGCAGGGGAAAACATTTAAAAAGACACACCAAAACCACCACCACCACCACCACCACCACCACCATTATCATCATCATCATCATCATCATAATAATCATGACCATTAGGTGTAAAATTTATTTTTGTTTGTATTTTTGTCTTTCGTTTGTTATTTGTTTCTTTGTCCAGTTTTGCTAGCGAAGGAAGGAATTATATATTAAAAAAAAAAAAAGAAAAGAAATATTCTAAATTTGTAACTTTAATTTCTGACTGGACCTTTTGTAGAAAATGAAAATTATTTTCTCTAACAAAGTGACAAAAACTTAACTTAAGAGTTTTGTGTTTTTGTGGTGTTGCTTGTTTTTAATTTTCTCTAATTGTTCTTGCTGTAATTTGTTTGAAAGAAACAAATTGTTTTCAAAATTTGAAATTAAAAAAAAACAAAAATAAAAAACAAGTGGTCTTCCATGAGTGCATACACACTGAATAATAATGAGTGGGAGCATTAAAAAAAAAAAGACATTATGATATTTTGGATAGAAATGTTAAATAGACCCCAAAAGAGATATTTTTAGCCCCCCAAAAAGCCCGAGGGATGCAATCAATCCAGAATTTTTGTGTCACGTCCAGAAATAGTGAATTTACATTTGGTACAATTCCCTCCATATTTTGGACAAGTTTCAGAAAAATTTGATGGATCAAAAGTTATGCGGCAAAAAGTGTCATATTTGGCCATTTGGGGGTGTTTTTGACCCATTTCAGGCCCCTGGGGACACAACGAGAATTTCCGTAACAGTTTATTTTTGCCCCCCACACACCACATCTATGCATAATAGAACTTGTTGCAAAATTTCAGAAAAAAATAATGGTCCCTCTTCGATAAATCGGGGGAGGGGACAAAAAATAAATAAAAGGAAATTGGTGGTAGAGTTCTTTGTGAAGTCGTACCGTACAATATTTACACTTACTAGATTGGCAAAGGTAGGGTGGCATAATGCATGTATGTTATGTAATATGTGTTTCTTCTTGTGTGATTTTTGTCGAGATTGAAATAAATGTTTCCAACAGAATCAAATAATCGTTTAAATAAGACTTGAATGACAAGAAAAACAAAGTTGTAGAGAATGATTTCGATTTGATTTGATTTGGGGTTTAACGGCATATCAACCACTTTTGAGGTCATTTAATGCCAGAATGGTATTTTGTTTATGTTTACTTGATTCTCTCA
>JAUZSX010343492.1:0-10434 GCA_034780655.1 Idiosepius hallami
AGATGAGGACAAAAGTCCGAATAATAAAGTTAATACCTAAAATTACGATGCCTCATCTCAAAAATAAAAAATAAAAAATTAAAAAAAACTATGATTGCTCTATGTATGTATGGGTTTCTTTCTAAGTAACCTGTTACACCTTTGAACCAATTAAAAAAAAACAAGATACATATGCAGGGTATCGAAAAAGTCACCAAAGAATTGATGAATCGCTCTTTGATTTTCAGAGCCGTCAATTCTGTAATTTTGTTGTTAACGAACGAATTAAAAGGAAAACGGATTTCATTTGATATAAACTACTTTTTCTGAAAATTTGGGTCATTTTATGATAATTTCTTGCATTTCAACTGCTAAACCTTTGTTTGAAAAGAATAAGAAAAAATTACAGGTTTTTTATTATTATTGCATGATTTCAGATAGCAGTGGTAAAAGCTTAGACTCTGGAATCGTATTCAAATCCCAGTCAAAACGATCACGTACACTTTTAGGTGTCTGTGACAGATGAGTCTCGTAAACTCAAAAGAGTTACTCATGTAGAAGTACACTCTCATATAAAACATTCTTTCCATTTGGTCAATCTATCATCTTGCATTGCCGATTAAAGGCAGAATGGAAAGAGAGTATGTTGTACTTTTTTGTTACACATGTTATATAGATATAATGTTTGGAAAAACCAACCGAACACAAGTATAGTTAGTTAATTTCTGTAGAATTTCGGTTTATAAAAATCTTCATCAAAATGATCTTTTCAGAAGGTTTTGGTAAAACTATGGTTGTTAGCTGAGGTCGACTAGTCATATGGATTGGGTATAAAGGGACAAAACAAAGCCAAAAAGTAATTGAATAATAAAAAAGATCAAATATGCCCCAGAGCCCCATGATTTTTTTGTATATTTTATTTTGTTATTTTACTTTTTGTTGCATTAATATAAAAACGTAAATAAGGTTTTTGTTGGCAAGAAAAGTGCATTTATTGGTAGATTAAGTTATTGCCAAGTTGAAGTTTTCATTAAATTCTTCAGGGTTTTTATTTTAAAGAATAACTATGAAACATCTATTTTTCAAACATCAATAGTTAACTTTATTTTTTAACCTTTATTTTGGCAAAAACAAAATAGATAACTTGAAATTGAATATAAAATCCTGTTCATTCATGAACATCACGCGTTATAGTATGTATATGTCCCTAAACACAAGAAAGAAATCATAATTAATGATTGAAATGACATGATGACATATATTAGTATTTTTCAAGCGCTAATAGATATTTTATGTTTGGTCAAGTTTTGATTATCTTTAAAATGTGTTGATATGGTTTTATACACACCTTTTCCTCTTAATATTAGAATTATGATTTTATAAAAGCGAGTTTTATTTTTTAAGTCAACGCAATTTACACATTCATAAATTCCGACATCAATTCCATTAGTTTAAAAACATCAAATATATTTGGAGGTTATGCAGCTAGTAATATCAGCTTTAGTGTTTGTCTTTTAACCCATCAAATTTACCAGTAATTATCATTTGGTTTTCTTCAAAGAGGCATTTCTTTAGAAGAATGTGTGTGTGTGTGTTTTGTGGGATAGAGTCATTTCTTACAAATATTGCACTATGCACTAACGCTTCTTTTTGTGTCAATGCTGTAAAATGACATATGTATGAAACACTTTCCTTTTTTATGAACCAATGAATTAGTAATATACTTTTTTTTTACACGAGAATGATAATTAAATAATTGAACCGTAACATTTCAATTGAATTTAATGAGTCAAACTACATTAAACATAAAGTGATTTGTATTTTAAAATTCTTATAGCAAACTTTCTTACTTTTTAATTAGACATGACAAATTAATTTAATAGGTTTTTAAAACCTTTAAAATTAGTTTTAAAATAGTACCCAAATTAGGGTTAATATTATTTTATATTTTGGTGGTGAGGATTAAAAGTTTTGAATTATAAAATATTATATTATTTTATACGATAAAATTTAGAGTTTTATCTTTCTGCTATAAAAAAATTTTGTAAAAAATAATGGATTTTAATAAATGTTAAGTTGTTTAAAAAAAAAACAACAACAAAAAAACGAAGTCGATCTTTTGATATACCTATGAGGTCGATAAACATGATAATATTTTTGCTAAATTTAAAACTAATTGAAAATCGTTACAAACGAAATATAAGATATGCACAATAGAAAAATTTAAATATAAATAAACATTGAAAGAAAAACAGCCAAAATATGTAAAAAACCATTCATTGAATTAAAACAATTCCTGTTTTATGAAGATGTCAACGTAATTTGGCAATACTGTTCCATTCTAATGTTAGCAATTAAAATAAAACAAAGAAAAAATGTGTTTGAATGGAAATCAGAGGATTTTTTTTTATTTTAAAAACATTAGATTATTAAGCTTTATGATCACCGGTTAAAAAAATCATTTTAATGGACTGTAAAAGTGGCGGGGGTTAAATATATATTATGTTTAATTCAAAAGAAAATTGTCCGTAATCGTTCCGAGTGAAGTTTGGTTGCATTAATTAATTCACAATTTCAATCTGGATCTACAAATTAAGTGCTGATATTTTGACTGCACTTGTCTTAAAATACAACCATTTACAATTCAGCTTTGAAGTTTGTATTGTTATTTAAAATCCTCGCAAATTTAAAATACACACGCTTGGAAAAATAGTATGGTGATAAGAATAATATTAGTATTTGTTTGCATATCTCTGTTCTTCAATTTGAAGTGTAGGTAACAAAATAAAAAATAAAAAAACTCTAGAGTGATAAAGGCCCTTGGACCCACGGCCTAATATGTAAATTAGTGATTAGTAAGTAATTCAATGCAATGCAGGCGAGGAGAATTGGATAAAAATGTGAAATGGAATTTTTTTTTTTCAATTTCTATCTCCGAAATAAAATGCTCAAATAAACAGTTTGACTGAGATATATTACAAGATTTTATTTATAAAGACAAATGTTAAGTGAATTATATAAAAAAATGTTAGACCCTAAAGAGCCGGTATATCGGCCTTGCCAACCTAGGGTAAAAGACGACACAGCAAAATTACCAACTAGAAACTCAGAGCCGTTCTATTAGCGAAACATGAAGGGCTAAAATATCGGCTGTCAGGATTCAAATGTAAGACAAATATTTCTTACAGAAAGTAAATAACCGTTATTTTATTTAATTTTTGAAGTTATTTCAAAATACCATTTCCATCGAATCTTTTAAGCTATCAAAATATCAAGCTATTATAATATTTCAAATGCAAAAGAAAAATTCATAATAGATTTTCTAATTTTAATTTCGTTATTGGTTCTGAGTAGTAAATGTTCAAATTGTATCCATTGGTTTGGTTTACGTTAATTTTCGCATTAAAATCTTTAAAAAACCAAAGAAATTTTCATTATTAATCGTTATTCTGCTTAAATTCGTCTTAAATTCAGCAAATAAATTTTCTTGTAACTATTTATTTACAAAAAAATAAAAAGATAAAATTTAAAAAAATGTAGAAATTGTCTTCTGGATTAAATCATCGTAAAAACTTAGTTTTGTAAAACAAGGAATATAACATTTTATTTGATAATACTAACCAAATCAAATTTTTGAGACATTTTTAAAAATACTTTTTCGAAATGTGAATTAAATACATTTACCCTGCAGACAATTGACTTTGGAAATAAACGCTGACCGCTTACCTTATTTTATTATTTCAAAATACTTTCTTGTAATGTTCCGTGCAAATCTTCTTGGAGTGATTGTAGACATTTCTTTTGGTGGGAGATGCTCTTAAGAAATTGAATTATGTCCCTTGTTTTATCGAAGTCTAAAATGCAACTTGACTATTGGCCTCTTTGGCAATCTTACCACTGGAAAAAATCACTTCTGTCAAAGTGGTGAGAGTAATTTAAAAAAAAAATTGTGTATAAAACCATAATAAATTTTTCTGTAACTTTTCACTAGAAATATGATTGCATTAATTCATTATTTCAAATTAAATCCACAAACTGAAAGCTGAAATTTCGACTAGCTTTGTCCCAACACCTGACCAATTACGATTCAGTTTTTCATTGACTGCAACAGTATTCATTAATATCAATGAAGTTTTTATAAAAAATTATCTTATTATTGAAATCTTAAAAGTGGGCAACATATGTGCTTGGGTGAAATTGTATGAAGTTCAGAGAAATATTTTCTTCTATGATAAGTGTGGTTTACAGAATAAAAAAATCAGAGAGCTATAGACCTATGAGCTTTCAGCCTATTCTATAGACAGTGAATTAAAAACTTTTATTTCGTAAAATTCAATGTTTTAAAATCCAGTGTATAAATTAAGTAACTAAAATCTAAGTCAAAAGATTAAAATTTAATAATATCAAATCAATTCAACAAATATGCATTTTTAGTTTATCAGAGTAAATTTCCCATAATGAATAGATAAAACAATGAGGAATTAAAACAAGAAGAGTCATTCATTCTGTCAACGTTCACATTTGGATTAATATCCTTGCGAAAGTTATGAATCCCAAATTCCATTCCAGCTATAAATTAAATAATGCATATTGTGTTAAAAATGTTTATCCAAAATGATATGAAATAACTTAAGAAGGCTGGTATATCCCTAAAGTAAAAAACACAAAGAAACATAATTCAATAGATATCAGATCCCTTCCATAAACAATTTAAAATAAATGTTCTAAATATAAGGAGAGGTTCTTTGAATTATGGTTTCTTCGGCAATTTGAGTATACATGTTGTTCTAAAAGTTGCCGTGCAGTAAAAAAAAAGTTCTTAATGCCAATGGAGGGCATTTCCAGAATTTCCTTTAGGATAAGCTGTGATACTGTAAGTAAATAAAACCTTTTTATTGATAAAAACTGTATTGTCTAAATTTTTTATATTAAAAGTTACTGTTTATTTATTTCTATATACCCATAGTACAGTCAAGTCTCGTTGAAGACACCGTTTCCCGTCAGATCACCCAAGTTAAGCAATGTTGAGTCTGGTCAGTGATTAGATGGGTGACCATTTAGTAATACCAAGTACTGCACCCGGGCAAGTAACAAATCTGCACACAGGATCCCTGTTACTCCTTTCGAGAAAACCAATTGTTACACCACGTTCATCACTGTGTGATACGATATGATGATGATATACTCTTACTCCACAGTAAATCTTTAGATACCTTGTACCATTTTTATTCCAAGTGGTCAAAGTTTTAAGTCGGCTGAAGGACCTAAGAGTATTAATATGTAAGTATTGACAACTTTAAAAAAATAATCTAATATATGTATACAAATTTATCTCAGTGTGTGTATGTGTGTAAATATGAACTTTAACAAAACGTCTATTGCATGTATAAGTGTTTTATGTTTATATGCTAAGGCCAGATATGTACGGATATAAAACAATTTCTTAGACCCTGTATATTAAAGTATAAGTTCAAATGCATGTGCAATGTCCTCTTTTAAATAAAATTTGACTATTCACACACGCAGAAAACTACTAAAGAATATTTAAACAAGGCATTTTCAGTCTGAGGTTGCGGGCTTAATGGTAAGATCTACACAATAAATAGCAAAAACCAATATGCAGTAAATAAATAACAACCAAAATTAATTCATTTTAACTTTTTGGAGAAAAAACTAGTTTTTTTAACAAAAACATATTTTTCGCAAATTTTGTTTAAAAAATAAATGTTTTTTTCTGAAATAAAAAAAAAAGTTATTTTTATAAAAGTAATCTATATATATTAATAATTTGTTTTTGCATTTAGGCACAAAAGTATACTTTAGTCTTGGATTCACTTTTGCAATGGAATAAGCTTAGAAATTCAACAACAGAAGGTATATTTGGTTGTGTTCTATAGAGCCCGTTACTTACATGACCCCGTTTCTCTGCTATGTCTATTATAAGAGTTATATCTACAGTCAATTTCGTTAATATTCGAAACAGAGTCAGTGGCACGTAGTGACTGCCAATTCTAATACACACATTCATCAGTTAAAGCCAGGCGTGATGAACAAATTAGTGAAAACTTTAGAGCTACCAAAAGGCATTAACTTTGTGTTCAATGTTTTCTATCATAGTTCTACGTTTAAAAAATATGAAAACTTGTGACTCCAATGAATAACGGTATTCAAATATCATTATTTAATATCAAGTTTTCTTATCTTTTAATATACATAACTGAAATCAAGTCTTTTTACACAAATAAATCTACTTTATCTTCACAAATGTTTATTGATTGATAAACATTGTGAATCAATATGATATTCGAAAGTGCTACCTTTTTTTGTGTGTAAGATATTTACACATGGAATGTAAGTGCTTTAAAGTTGACAATGTATGGATTATATTTAAGCGTTAGATCTAACAATTTTAGCGTAATATTCGGTAATGGATGTGGGCTATATTCTAAGAAGGTGAATAGATATTTTTAAGTCTAAGTTTTAACTATCACAAATAACAGGAAATCGGAGACCAAGTAGATCTTATTCAAACACTTTTTTTAAAAGCTGAGACTAATCAAATGCTTAAACTTCAACCACTTGCAAAAATGAGCAAAACCATATATGAAATGTACAAACACAAAGATAATTAGGAAACTTAAAATTCAGATAACCAATTCACCTGATATCATTTATCACACGACATCATTAAAGATGACGAACCAAACTGATTCAGTCGATAGAAACCAAAAAAGTTCCTAATCCTGTAAAATTTAAACTGGAAACACGCTCTTAAGTAAATATCTTATAACATTATCAAAATTATACTGGGAAAGTAAAACAAAATTGAAACCAATTGAGCCCAGCTTGATGCATACGGAGGCCAACCCCTAAGGTAGAGCGCTGCTCCGTCACGTGCATATACAAACATATCCTACTTAAAGGATGGAACATTGGTAAAAGCTTGGGTTCTGGAATCGTATTACGCGGGTTTAAATGCCAAGCAAAACCATTACCTCCACCTTTAGCTGCCTCTGGCAAATGGGGCTCGTTTACTAGAGAGAGCAACTCGTCTAGATGAAGGGCAATACTGAATGCAAAAAGTCTAGGTATATAGAGCACGTAAAAATGGCCTTGTGCCTAACATGGGTTGGTGCTCGACCAAGTAAATATAACATCACACTTAAAATAAAATTTCTTATCATAAATACTGAGTTTTTGCCGATTTGGGATTTACAGCAATGCCTATCTTTTGGTCTAATCAAATTTGTTTACATGTGTCAAATCAAACTAAACCAACCCATGATTACATAACCAAAAACAATCTTGTTTCCTAAAAATAAAGATTTTCTTTGAGGGAATCAGAAAATTCCGATGGAAGTTTGTCTGCCAAGTGGACTCAAGTGTAACTATGCATTCCTAAGCAAAATATCATTTGCACTTCAGAAAAAAAATTCGAGAACTAAAGTGAATGCAAAAGAAGAGTATTAACAAGTTGGTGACGACAATATTGAATGGCTAAACTTCCTAGTGGTAATTGAAAATGGAGAGCTTCAAATCTGTCTAAAACTCCGAAATATAAACTGACAGAACTAGATACTCCTCTATTCCATGGGAAGATAAAAAAAATCCTCCCAATTCAAAGTAAATCAATAACTTTGACAAAACTATAAATCCAGTGTTGTTACTGAACCATACCAATTACGAGAAATTCCCATTTCTTATAATGTTTTCCATACAATATGGAAAATATTGATATCTCAGATTATCCTTTTGTTTTTACATCTTCCTCGGACAAATTTTGAAGATATCTCTGGAGTGCTATTAGTAGAGGACAAATTCAGAGTGACGTCAGCATTTTCCTTTAAATGGTTCATCAGAATTATAAGTTTTTTTTCTTATAATTGAATTGATCCTTCATAATATTCAAAAGCCTTATTTTATAGACAGACATGCATCAATGTTGTTCTTTAAGCACATAGTATCCCTACCCAAAGTTCGCAACAAATATAAATATACAAATAAATTAAACTAATTTCTAGAGAGATATATTCTCAAATAATGACAGTTTTACAAATAAAGTAAGCATTACTAAAGATAAGATTGATGTTGCAGCACTCAAAGCCAAATACACGAGGCACATAATAACGACCGACGGATTTGAACCAGATAAAATACCAGCAATTCAAGAAATGTCAGTTTATACAATCGAAACTGAGCTGGAGATCATACTCAAAATTACATTGCCGCTTTCAAGTAAGATTAATGCCTATATTCACAAGTTTATCAGTAAATTCCCAGTGGATGACCACAAGTTGCACGAAATCAAGACTGTCTTATAAGATGGAAAGCGTCAAGCACTCATCAGAATAATCAAGGACGGATGGCCTGATGAATGGAAATTATGCCTCACTACAATTCAGACATGATACAGCCATAGACATAAAGTTGCATTCATAGAAGCGATGTTTCCCCGCCCCCCAAAAATCAACGTTCCTAAATAACTCTGAAACCTTTACGTTGGACATTCAGGAATCGAGAGTACCTTAAAACGAATTAACATGGGCTATTATGATGAAGGATTGCAGCTGATGCATGCACGTATGCACGTTCGTTTTAAAATGTTCCACATTTATGTCATTCCAGAATTCAAATCCAAATAACTTCTTTATGCCATACCCAGTATCAACTAACGCGCGACAAATTTTTGCTGTAGTCATGTTTCACGGGCACGGTAAAGATGCCAAGGTATTAAAAGACTTCAATAGTAAATATTTTGAGAGGATTTGAACCCTCACCTTTTATAAATATGGGGTACTCGAAAAGGTTGTATTGGACAACTGACTTGAAATTAACACAGCCGACTTTGCCAAGTTTTTGGAAGAATATGACTTCAAACGCACAGTTCTATTCCTAAATATCCCTTGTTAAATGGTTTGGCAAAACTGTACAATTCTTGGACATTTTGGAATACTGAAACACGCTTATCAATAACTGAGAATATTATTTAACCAAAATTCTGCAAGGCCGACGCTTGGAGTTGATTTTACCGCTTTAACATAAAAATTAAAATTTCTAGCCATAAGCAATGAAATGGCAAAATTACAAATGCAAGAAGAAAAAGAGAAGACCCATAAGATCTACAAGTCCAGTCACACCCAACCTCAGAAAAGTGATATAATATCTTTCCAGCTGAACAACAAATTCTGGATGCCAAGCCAAGTCCAAAACAGAATGACTGACCGCTCAAACATAATCGGACCACAAGAGGGCGTTACGTTCAGGAGAACAGGCAACACATCATGAAATCATAAGAAAACGTCATAACTGCTGCTCCACATGCCGGCTCCGTATTACAATATACTGGCTTCCTCAACTGCTCAGAGAGTAATCCAGCTGGCGAGGGCGGGTAATCACGCCAATCGCTTGCTATCAAACGACAAAAAATATGCAAACAAATATGCAAACTTAACACCAGGTAAATGTCATGTTGCCACAATGTCACTGCCACTGACACACACAAACAATCAGAGGAATTGCCGAAACAGCCTGTCAGAAATTTTCGCTGATTAGTATTATAAAACAGTATGATATTAGTCCCGGAAATGCCTTGATATCCAATGATCGACAGGTACTTATACAGTTTCCTGAAAGTAGAATGTCACTCACACAATACATTCAAGTCTATTCAATGAATACTAAGAAGAGATATGTATTTTATGAGAAATTGAACGAGTTATTTCCCCTAGCGAAAGAACGAGTAGTCTCCCCTTTAATTTTACTAATTTCCAAAAGTATTGCGAACACTCGTTCTGAAATAGTAGCTTCGGCTTACTCTATATCATAAAGACCGACACACAAAGTGGGGTGTGGAGAAAGAAAATTATAATTCTTACCGTGTTTTATTTTAGTTATCTTTAGTTATTATTTCTGCGTTCCGATAACACAATCTAACCGCATAATCCAACTACAACTAAACTTACACACATAAAATGCGCATGCGCGTGTCTACATCGAATATAATGTTGGGCAAAAATAAAAAAAAAGGAGGAAAAAAATGAATGAATAAATGAATAAATAAAAAGCTGTATAAAAACACGAAGCTTGAGGCCAATTAACTTTGTTAGATGTAAGCTAATGCTTGCTTGACAATATTTAAAAATTTCAAAACATTACAATAAAAATGATAACAAAGTGTAAACACCAGCACTCGGGTATTTTTCTCATGATTGTCAATGTTCTTGTTTATGATATCATCATAATGATATTATGGTATACAATACTAATATGTTATTATGTAATATAGTAAGTGTATGTGCATTTATGAGATTGTGTAAGTTATGTATCCTTGCTTTTTGCGCCTGTTTTTGTTCGTTCGTTGATTTGTATGACTGTGCATGCGCATTTTTCCTCATGCACGTCCATATGCATTTAAATATTTGTACACGCATGCATGTCCTTTTGATTGTCTTCAGT
>JAUZSX010343503.1:0-10434 GCA_034780655.1 Idiosepius hallami
GTGTAAACATATGAGTACACCTCTCACACACACATTTATATATTACTACAAATCTTTTTAAATTATATTCCACGTCTTAATTTGTAATGCTTGTTAGAATTTAACTGATATGAATATTAACTTATTTGATTTCTTTTTAGGAAAGCGTTAAATAATCTTATACCTTTCACCTATATGTTAAATTGTATAAGTAATGTTCTTTGGGCTACCAGTTACCAAAAAGCAGGCGTTTTTTTTTAAAGGATGCTTTGGCCAATGAATAATGCAAATGAGAACCGCCCTCTTAAGAAAATATATAATAAAATGAATATGAAAGATTGTACCTTTTACTATCTTATATTAGTGTTTTTGTTGTTTTATTAACAGACTTCTCTTTTTTTAGAAATAATCATTAGAACAATGTGTACTTTTGTTTTCATTTTTGTAAAATTTGAATTTTATCAATTTTCATCTTTCAAAGGGTAGATATTCATCGTATTAAAATCATTTTGATCATGGTACTATTTATTAGTTCAAGGAAGAACAAAGATGGCGGTGAACCGATGGAAAAACTTTTTAAAAAATAAACGTTTACTTTTAATATAAATAAAAACACACGTATTGGTCAGTAAGTATTTAACAAAAAAACAATCTCTATTAGTGTATAACTTATAAGATTTATTTGCGTTTTTTTTTTCTTTAGAGATAACGTTTAATGTTTGATAGAAAATATCTTAGTCAAGTTCTAATCCTAACCCTTACATCACTTGGTTTATTATCTAATTTTTCAGAGATTTAGTACACGCTAAAAAATTATATTGTCATATTTTCCTTAAAATAATAATAATAATAATAATAATAAAAGTAATAATAATAATGTCTTTTAGGTAACTTCTCTTGTAGAAAAAAAAACGTGTTACACAGAACTTTAACGGCTGGTAGAACCTAGAGAAAGCGAACATGATTTTTTTTGAAAGAGAACGTTAATAATAATAGTAGTAATAAAAATAATTATAATAATAATAATGATAATAATAATAATAATAATAATAATAATAAAGAAATATTTGTACATAAATACCAATACAGGTACTTAGGGATTTTGAAAAAAAACATTAGGCCCATATAATACAAGTGAAAAATCACAAAGTGGTACAAAAGTGGCAACAACTCTGAACCAGATAAACATCTGTAAGAAGGGCACATTTTTCGATTAGTAGACTTCCGTGTACCAGATTAACCAAGAGTGAAAATAAAGGATGAGTAAATAACATTAGATGGCTTGGGAACTAAAGAAAAATGGAACAGGAAAACTACAGTGATGCCAATTATTATGCAACCATGAAAACAACCCCAAGGAATTAGAAATATCCAGAGAAAATTGCCATCAAATAAAATATTGGTATCCTACAGACAACCAGGCTCACGAGGAAACATGACATAATCATAAACACCTGCGTTATAAGAAATAAATCTATCAAAAAATATATAGGAAAGGAAAAAGAGATCGATACATGGTAAATATTTCTATAATATTATTTTACACCCTTCCAATAAGATGATCAAAACAAAATTATACCAATATAAAGCTTTTATCATGGCGAGTATGATGTTGTCTTAAGGTCAACGTAATTACTATTACTAAAAAATTACAAAGAAATGTATGACTTTGCTAGGATAAAAGTATTCAATAATCTATGTTAAATAAATGCATTAGAGTATATGTCGTTGTTTATTTACCTTTAAAAGACATTTCAGTTTAAGAGTAGTGCATTAACCCTCAAAACGTGATCAAAGATACTTATAAGATTTCTAAGGGTCACATGTTCATTGGAAAACCCTCCGATTTACATCCTTCGACAGAAGGTTCAATAATAAGAAAATTCCATTGTCCATCTTTCACGAAATCCTATCCCAAAGAAAATACCTTTTCAGAAATTAAATAAACAAACCAGAATTGTTTCAGGTAACCCTAAAATGATGAAAAATAGATATAAACGACTAGAAACAGTAGAAATTAAAGTTACTAAAGGCACAGTGAGTTTTACTTTGGTGTATGAATGCTTTCCTCGTTCTAAATTACTTAATTCCATGTTTTCTTAATGCATAACACTGTAATCTAGCTATGTTTATATCCTGGTCCATGTTCTCTTAAAGCATAACACTTTAATCTAACTATGTTTATATCCTGGTCCATGTTCTTTTAATGCATAACACCGTAATCTAGCTATGTTTATATCCTGGTCCATGTTCTCTTAAAGCATAACACTGTCATCTAGCTAACTTTATATCCTGGCCCATGTACTCTTAATGCATAACACTGTAATCTAGGTAACTTTATATCCTGGTCCATGTTTTCTTAATGCATAACACTGTAATCTAGCTAACTTTATATCCTGGTCCATGTACTCTTAATGCATAACACTGTAATCTAGCTAACTTTATATCCTCGTCCATGTACTCTTAATGCATAACACTGTAATCTAGGTAACTTTATTTCCTGGTGTTTCTAGTTCTTGGAATAAATATGTTCTTGTAACTTGAGGATTATATGAAAACAATTCTGGTTGTCCTAAATAAAATAATAAGAGCGAGATTAGATCCATGTTATAAAAATAACAAACACGAAGTTAGAAACAGTATGCAATGCATTTCAACGTCTTAAAGGCTCCCTAATGTGTGTCTTCATTCAAACAGGTTTTGGTAAAAAGTAAATATATCTCTTGTATTTTTCCATTTTTATGATAAGTGTATTTACAACTTGCTTGAATGATTTAAAATATGTTTTTATATTACTATGTGATGTATGTCTATTAAAAAAAAACTGTTTGAAAAAAATGTTGCCTAAAATGCATTGCTATATACAGTGCCTAGCAAAAGTATTGGATACATTATATTTTTCTTCGTAATTTGATTTAGGATTCAAGATTTTACCTGAAATTTGGTCAGTATATTCCTATTACTATTCCAACCAATATGTGGGGTAGTAATTTAAGTAATAATATTGCTAAAATTTATAGTTAGAGTGTTTAATATCAGTGATACAGTGTGTATATTAGTTAAGCGTAGACACGGAGTCAACAGCCTTCGGCAACTGTCAGTTTCTTGCCTGTGCGGTCATCAGGCCTAAAAGCTTTTCTAATATATAATGTGTATGTGTATATATATATTTGTATATGTGTATATATATACATATATATATATATATAATGTGTGTATGTATGTATGTATACATATACATAAATATATATATATATATATATATAAATGATTTTATACATATAAATGTATATATACATATGGATATATAAATATATGTGTGTGTAAGAAGTTAACTTGCAGTTATCGACTAAAACAATTTCAAAGAATACTGGATTGAACCTCTCAAACTCTCTGAAAGGGAGTGAACCATGCTTGAACATTACGAAGAAATTAGTTAATTCTCAGTATGGCGAAAAAAAGAATGTGATATAAATATAATATTAAAAAGTAAATCGAAAAAAAAGAAACTATTTTTTTTCTTCTACTGAAAATAAGGAAATTATTAACTAGGCAGGAGGCATTAGGAAAGATACAAGATGTTGAAAGAAAAATAAAGAATAAAATAAGATTAAATGAAAAGAACGGAGCAAGAACCTAGAAAATATCATGACTTGTTAAAACAACCCAAAAAGAAAACTAGAAACGCAAATAGAGTAAAAGAAAAATCTATTTTAAAAAAATCAAAAGAAGAAAAAAAAAGCTGATTTTAGTTGCCAAACCAAGGACACACATGATTACAGTCAAGACGCAAAGGAAAATAAGAAACCAAGAAATAATAACTATTCAGCACAGAATTCCCAAATCAGACTAAAGAAGGAACATATGTTTAAATCTGGACATTAGTTTGAAAAATAAACTGAAGAAGAAAGGAGAAAACTTTGATGAGACAAATACTACAACAAAGGGATTAAATAGGAATTCATGTTTGATGAATCCTTAATACATATTTATCATGGAAGCCACTGGTGTTTGTCATTGCAGTTTTTTTAATTATTAGATGGAAATCAGAGCAGAATTTTAACATGGCATATTTACAAAGCTATCCTAACATATATTTAGATATAATTTTCTATTATTATTCTTAATTTTTAAATGAGGTATCATAATAAGTATATTAAATTTTTTTCGGACTGTTTTCTTCATCTTGGTGATTTGATGTTTTCATACACAACGTTTCGGCCTGGTGACCCCTCAGGCCTCTGCAGGTGTTTTGATCGCAACTCAACTCTAGATAGGGATGCTGCTGAGTCTTGTTATCGAATCCCTAGTAATTACTGTCTTCTATAGTTGTCAGCCTAAGGGTTAACTGGTCACATTAATTGAGGTTTGATATACAACAACTATAGAAGACAGTAATTACTAGGGATTCGATAACAAGACTCAGCAGCATCCCTATCTAGAGTTAAGTTGCAATTAAAACACCTGAAGAAGGCCTGGGGGTCACTTGGCCGAAACGTTGTGTATGAAAACATCAAATCTCCAAAATGAGGAAAAAATAATTTTCTATGTTTGTAAGTGTGTCTGCGTCTGAGTTCTTTTTTTTATTTTTTTAGACTCTTAAACGGATGGGCCTATTTTCTTAAAATGTGTTCCTGGAAAGATAGTTTCGGCATACATTTGATGAATATCAATTATTGATAAACTCTTACAATATACTATTGAAAAAGATGTACAAAGTTTTATAACTACAGATATCCAAAAACATTGCTTTTTTATCTAAAGGCTGGAAATTTGATATATGGCACTTTTGCTCCAATGGAGCAAATTCAAATTGGTTTTCAAACGGAAAAATAGCCACCAAGAAGGGAAATACAAACCCCGAGCCTGACCAGGTAATATTTATAATTAATAAATTTAGTTTAATATATATTTAACATTCGAAACATAGATTTAACATAATAGTCACCAAACAACCGCCACAACTACGGTCAAATAACGTTGAAGACACCGATTCCCACCATATCACCGAAGATGAGTAACACAGAGCCTGTTCAGTACTAAGAAAGGTGACCTCTTAGGAATATCAGATACTGCACCAGGCTGATCGGTGATTGCGGAATTGATCAGTTATTAGTTGAAAGTCCTTCCATCTCCCCCACCTGTCCTTTACAACAACCAATCATGCAAGCTAAAAAAGTCTTCGGTTAGGGTGAGGGCTGTTTCAACAGTTTTTAACTTCTATCCAAAGAAGGCTTGCGTGCTTCGTGTAAAAGTTTATTCACGAAAGTAGATTTTCAGGTGTTTTAGGGATAATAAAGTTGTTTTTCAAATACAACTGAATATCATTTAATTTACATCCACACTTGTATGAATCATAAAAGAATGGAATGATATTATTAAACTAATTTTGAACTTTACTCTTAACTAGTTTTAGAATAAGTAATGCCTTTTTCTAATCTAATGATGCTGTAATTTTCTGGTTTGTTTCATAGCCCAAATGTAAAAAGAAAAAAATATATACAAAGATTTTTCCTGTTAAATGAACCGTCAGATCAGTTAAAAGTTTGCAAACTTGTTGTTTACAATGATTTTTTTACCAGCTTGTTTTTGTTTCCTATTAATTTAAGGCAAGTTTGCAGACTCAGAAATGTCTAATTTAATAAACTAGAAATTTGGCTAATATTTTTTTTTTCATTCTGATTTTTTTTCATGTTATGAATTGCCCCGTTAATTATTTTACAAACTGATTGTTTTATTTTCCTTCTAATGATTTTTAGTCTTCCTGTCTAGTCGCGTGACAATATTAGTTCTTGTCTCAAAAATATTAGTTTAGATGGCGTAAAAACACGGGCATTTATTTGTTTGCTTGTTTATTTTTTTCTAAAAAAGTGTTTTTGTTTGTATTACATGACATCTTTATGGGCGCAGATAAAATCATTGTGAATGTGATTATCCAAAGTAGAGTAAACAACAAGTAAAAATAAAAAAAAATATAATATCTGTGAAAATTAGTAAAAAAAAACTGCACAACTCTTCGCTTTTGTGCATATTTGAATTCATGGAAAATTTTGGAAAATGGTTGGTATAAAATTTTAATAAAAATGAAAGCGAATAAAATACAAATATCTTCTAGTTATTATTTTTGAAAAAATATTACCTTTATGAAAAGATATTCCTTATTGAATGAATACATGAAATTTGAATAAAAATAAACACGATTTTTAAAATAGTCTTATTGCAAAATGTAAGTTTACATTTTTTGTTAGAAAGCTATCTTCTTTACGTGAAACAATTAATCTTATTGAAAATTTAACACAACCAAAACCTTGAAATTATAAGGAATGTCAATTATGAATTTAATTCGCAATTATTTCAAACTATATTCCTAAACAATAATTGTTATGTCTATTTTCAAAATATTATGTTATTGTCTTTTCAAATTTTTGCATTATTTTTTATCTACTGAGGCCGTATTTTCTTTTTTCTCTTTCCTCCTAACTAAATGTAAATGTATGATTCCAATGGACTGATCCATCCGATTTTATACAGAAGCGAATTAGAATTGCCAAATCAGAGAGCAGAATAAACCTAGAACGAAGACAATACAGTCTACTAAGGGACCAACCCAAATTGACACCAGGAAAAATGGCGCCAGATTCTTCAACTAAAATATCGATAGGGCGGACTTCGGTAGATTATGGTTAACAATTTAGTTATGGTTTTTATTTTCTTTATACAATATTTCACCCGCATACAATTCATAATTGGCATTCTTTAAAATGTACTTCAAGGTATTGGTTAGGGTTAAATTATTAAGATTAATTGTTTCATAAAATGGAAAACCCCAGAAATATTGCCTTGTCATACTTGAGAGTTGTTTTGATATTCGATTTTGCTCATTTTGTTCTGTGCTTTTTTATATCAATTTTTTCTATCTAAGAAAACTGGCGAAATTTTTCGAAAGGTAAAAAATGTATTAGTAATTTGCGTTTATATTGATGAACCAATAATCAAAGTAGACCCACATAACTGATGCTACGGTCTCACGTTAATCGAATTTTTTTTAAGTTTTGCCCTCTTGAACCTATGTTTCTAGCTCTAAATCAGGTTCAGTTTATTCCTCACCTCCAAATAATCAATGAATCAAGATTCAGGTCTCTTTAACCCTTAGAATCCTGACTTATCAAAATGACCAACTAGTCAATCAGATGTGTTCTAATAAATAACTTCATTAGGGAGGAAATATTGGTGTGTCTAGTTTTGCCTTAGGTCACAAAGCCAATATATAGGCCCGTTAGTGCCGAAAGATTTAAGAAAAATTTGACCCAGGCCTTCACCAGAGAGACGCGCATGAAGAGGCCAATATATTTCTGTATTCATGATTTGAGAATGTTATAAAACAACAAAAAGAAATCGTAAATGAAAAAGAGTGACTAGATGTCATTGATTTTTTTTCTAATTGATTTATAGGAAAAATAATCATAAAATTATTATTTGATAATTGAATGCTGAATAATTAATAATATCTAACACACATTTGTTTACATTTAAGCGATGGATATTGTTTTGATATTGAATTCAAGAGGAACAGAAAAGAAAAAAAATACGAATATGTTTCATAGGGAAATACAATTAAATAACTTTAATGTTTATCACTTTTTGGTTATATAATTTTGTTTTTTTGCACTTTAAAACATGAGAACCTAATTATTATATTTTGATAGATCTTTTGTCTTTCTATATCACATTTGTTACCAGTATTTCCTCTTTCTTCTCCTGTCTTGGCCTAGTGTATGTTGCAGAATGATAAGTAATTATGATCAATGAAGTTGGCAATAATCAGGTGTTAGCGAGAGCCTTTTAATTAAAGCTTTTTCAATTGATTAGAAAAAGATTAAAGTAACTCTGTAGGAAAACTGACTTATAATTTAACTAGCATCGGTATTTAGTAAATGTATGCTTTTTTGATCATTGCAAACTCTTTGTCATTAATTAGCCTTGCTACTTGTCGTCTTTTACTTGCAAATCCTTTATGTTTACTTGCATGTCTGGCAAAAGATCATTTTTTCTTGTTTATCTCTATTTCACTATTTGTCTATATGTATTTTTTAGATAAATCATTAAATAAAAATAATAATTATAATATTGTACTCTTTTATAGTATGATTAGGGCACGGCCAAATTTCAAACTACTCTCTATAGATTATATTCTACTAATTTTCTGTATTATAAAGTTTTCTACAAATGTATGTGTTGTGTCTCTAAATACGGGTTCATAAATATGAACACTAAGAGTTCAATTACCATACGTGCGGCTAAGTTCCGTATGTATACTATGTCTCAGATGCCAAAATGGCTTGCTTACATACAGCTGGGCGAGTTTATATTGTGTCATAAACAGGAGTGTTAACTTTCCAAGGACAGTGTGCTATTTTTATCAAAAGATAAGAACAACATTTTTATACATGGTGTTCAATACGTTTCTGTGGAATATTGCTATTTTGAAAATTAAATAAACTAATAAACAGAAATTTTATTATAAATCATTTAGATAACAATTTTTGGCAAATATTTGTTTTTATTTATTTAAGGTATCGGATCTTATTTTTTTAAAAAAGATAAAATGTTCCTCTATTGGTATTAAGATATTTTTTTTACTGTACAGCAGCTGTTTGGAAATAATGTATATGACATTAAATTCAGAATACACATAATCCAAATTAATATTTATAAATGGCAATATGTTTTCTGATTTTTTAAAATTATAATATTGTATTTTAATCAAACAATTCTCTTTTCCAAGACAAAAATAAGTAAATTCATCAATAATTGCAAAATATATAAAGCCTGATGTTATTAAAAAGCTAGTTGTTTGATTTAAATTAAACTAAATGATTATTATTATTTAATCAAGATAAATTTTTTAAATAAATATTTTGGTAAAACATCTAAACAAACACCTTATTGTGACTTCATAAATTTTGTAATAATGTGTTCTTTTTATCAATGGTATTCTTGGTTTTCTCTCTAGTATAATCACCCAGCTATTTCTCCTACATCAACTTCATGTTTTGTAATCGTCTCTGAAACTAAACGAGCAACTCCCTTGAGTTTAGAAAACAACTTAAATTTCAAAGAACAGTCAAAAGTGAACGTAATTGCTCCACTGGGACTTGAACTCCCATCTCTACTGATTTCAAAACGGAAACATTTATCTAATCATCCCAATCGTTGGATTATTTGCTAAAAACACGGTCCTTGCAAAAAAAGTCTTCTCTTCACACACTTTTAATAGGAATCATCGTTATGCTAACAACATAGATACAGTTCAATGCTAGGCACAGAACATTGCCAAGGTTTAACCTTATAACCAATAGATTTATTGAGTTAAATTTTATGCTTCATATGATAATCCAAGAAAGAAATTTAGGGAATCAACTAGACTCTAAACACGGCAAGCCAAGCTTGAATTCAAGCGTTCTTGTCGATATAGAGTTTTGAAGTCATTAAATCAAATCTTCTATTTGTTGAGGGCTCTACAAAGGTGAATTGTTTGCCAAAATTCATATAACCAACATCTATTCTCATTTTGGCAAATCTTGTTTAAGTTGCTGCTCCCACCGGCCATCGAACATGACCAAAATCAGCTTAATCCAAATAATAAAAAAAACATTATCATCATGTTGGCAATACTGTTAAACGCATGTCCCTAAGGCCAAGGAACGTGACAAAAATTGTTCTATTTCAAAACTCACCTATTCCCTTCTTGGCAAGCCATGTTTAACGTTTGGTCCCTTTGGGAACGAAATGTCATCAAAGTTGAGCGAGATAAATACATACTTACTCCTTATTGGCAGAGAAAAACTTGGTAAATTTGAGTTAGATTTTCTTTGTGATAACTTAAATCCGTTTTCTATAAATACTATACCTGTCAAAATAAATTTGCCAAAACCCCTCCCACAAAAATCTGTGAATTTGAGAAAAGCATATGATTTACACATGTTACGAAAATTGAATTATATTCGATGTGAAAATTACCACAAATGTATAACTACGGCTAGTTAAATATAAATGAAGTTTTGTTTGTGAATGAGTCTACATTTGTTTCCTCTTGAAACCGAAACAGCAAAACCGATTTTCTTAAAAATTTATAAAGATGTACTTTATGAGTCTGGGAGTGTTCTTAGGTTTTGTCTCAAAATACCCCGATCTTGATGAAAATTTGATAATTAAATAAATCGAATTCTAGAAAGAAGTGCGGGGCTAAGATTAAGAGTAAAACCATAAAAATACAACAAAGAAAGCATAACTAAATAGTGAACCACTCGTTTCACATCACTTGGTGAACAGCTCCAAATCTTAGAATTGCGTGACACTTATAGAAACAATAAGATTAAAACAGCTATTTGTTAAAAGTTGTAAGTGATGTTGATTCATTACTGTGCACTTTTTCTGAGTTGCTGGTCATATATA
>JAUZSX010343514.1:0-10433 GCA_034780655.1 Idiosepius hallami
ATCACTGATATTGAGCACTCTAACTATAAATTTAGGCAACCCTTTCACTTAGATTAATATATCTAGATATTTAGGTTAAATATTTTGGGTTGAAAAAAATGAAAGCCATTTTATTATTTGTCTTTTTACATAAACGTTTTATTAAGTTAACTGAAGAAATTATAAAACCTTTCAAACCAATTTTATATAACACATAGAAAAAGATATTCATCTGGTTTTTACTAAAAAAAAACTATTCCTAAATGATTGGAACAGTACAATTTCTGAAAAAAAAAACCTTAATTTTGTGTTTTGGCTCAGTATCTCTTTCAGAATAGCAGTTTTATAATGCTACTAACATGAATGAATGATTTTGAAATGTCTTACAGGAAAATATATTTAAGACAAGTTTCCGTCTTAAGAATTCTAATGAAAATGTTTTTGCATTACAAAATTTCACACAGATTTATCCATATGACTTAGAAGTATATCACCGGACGTAAAAAAAATGTAGCTTTTAATATAGTATTAACTAATGTGTCGGTGCAGGATTGTTAAGTATCCCTATACATGGATTGATGCTTCTCTTAATATATTGAACAAAAACATGAATTTGTATATTTATTATACGGGCAATAGCCATTAGCTTTGTATTTGTTAAATTCATTGCATTTCAGCCAGTTTATTCTTTGGAATTCTTCAGGTTTTCTATTTACGGTTAGAAAAAAAAGTACTCTGATGTTTTTTGTTGTCAAAATAATGTCCTCAATTTTTAAAATGAAAGTGTGCACTAGGCATCGCCACACATATTTGACCCCTATTATATTTAAGCCTGTACGGAAATACAATAAATTAAAATTCATAGTTTAAAATAGGTCAGAATTTAAATATAGAGATCAAATTTAGGTTTTTGCAAAAAGTTAGAGGAAATTATCATAAGAAATGCTTGAAAACTGGCTTTATAAACCTTATGTTTGACAACCAAAAACAAAGTCGTTTAAATCACAATTTTATTTTTACTTTTCTTAGATATCCAACTTTAAAATTTTAAAAGATGACTAAGACCTATGAAATTTTTTAAATCGTTAACTCAATCATTAAAAAGAAAAATGTATTATTTAAATACTTACATATTTTGGGGGTTTCTTTACAAAGTTAAATCTAAACCAAGGTATTAGAAATTTTGTGACAAACTGAAAGTCTTTCATTGTTGGTTTTCATATAGTATTCATTACCTTGGTGTGCCATTTTAGCTCTAATCATGAACAGAAAACCTGAAGAATGCAAATGGATCAACAGACCGAAACATAATAAATTTAACTATACAAAGAAGACCATAGCACAGAAAATAAATGCAAAAATAATTATGACTCATCTAAAGGATTACAAAATATAAAGAACAGCACTGTACCAATTTATTGAAACACATTTATTGTTTACAAGTGCCATTACATGTAATTGTACTAAGCTTATTTTAAAACCCTAATTATCTAACAAAATTATGTGAATACTGAAAAAACAACAAAAAACAACAACAAAAAACAAAAAAAAATATTATGTGATTTGACATTCTGATGCTAGCTCAAAAACCTGAGCAAAATACTAGATTGGATATAAATTTAACATAGGAACTTTGATTTGGCCTTTTGTATTACGATTCTTAAATTAGAGCACTAAGAATGGTTAATGGATTTTATTGTTCATAAAAACGAGTGACTTGCTTATGATTCGAATCGTCAAATATGAATCGAATTCAGTTTTTAAAAAAGTTTGTTTTTAAAGGACCTACTAAAGATGTTTCCCTTTTTTTCAACTACATTTAGTATTAGACGGTATATCGTCTGATAAGTAGTTGTTGATTCGTTCTTTTTCTATTTTTTTTTTCTTATCTCGGAAACTAGAAATGTCTGAAACCATAATAAATGATAAAATCTAATTGAAAGCCAAATTGCTGTCCTTTCAAATTATTTTAAAAATTACACCAGGAAAAGATGATTTTAAGGAAATAAAATTTTCTCAGCAAAAACATTTTTGTAAAAACATTTTCCCTGGAAAATACGTGAATATTAGCAAAATACTTTCAAAGAAAAAAATAGTTCAAGTAAATTTTGAATTAAAAAAATATATTATGCATTACATAAGTACAAGTAATTATTTCATAAACACACCGAAAAATGAAACTAAAAATGAAATGGAAGGTAAAGTAAATAACTTTTCTATTTGATAGAAAAAAAATGTATAGATCTTAAAATGCTTAATTTAAGCTTGCTTGTTATTTAGATATCACTAAAACTAATAATGGTCTGTTATCCTGTCTACTCCCATGGAGACAAAATTTAACTTTGTTCGGTGGCAAACGATAGGAAAAATAGTTTTATTAAATTTGTATAATATTTCTAATTAGTAGTAAATATGTATGAAATTATGCTATGACTTTTCTACCTCAGTTGGATTTAAAACTTTAATAATTTACTCTCTTCTCAAGAAATATTCTTGAAATTTTATAACTGGTTAGGTGTTATAGGGATTTAATAACTATAGAATTTTTTTCTGTGTTCAGTGAAATCAGTGAGAAACAATAGGAACGGTTCAGATGCTTATAGATACACACTAAATTGCAGCAAAAAAATGAAATAAAATAACAAAGGAAAAATATTTAAAAAGAGCTATACTACTACTAGCACAGGAGAGATTATTGCGTTGGATAATTATGCTGCATACAAGCTTTTGTCTGTCCTAATTGACGTCATAGGCAAAACGAAAAAAGGATTCAGGTTTTCGCACAGAAGTTTGGTTTAAGCTATTATTTACTAAAAACAAAAACTATTTCTTTAAATGATAACATTAACTAATCTAAACATGAAAATGAATTATGTATTTTAGTATTCCAAACATTTTGAGTATTAAAGTCAACTTAGTATGGTAAAATTTGCTTCCACTTCGAAGAAAAAATTAATAATAAATAAATATAAAATAGAGATATTTGGACGTAAAACAATATTCGGTAATGTAGTTTATAATATATGTAATTTAATTTAAAGGGAACACAAAATATGCTACAGGGTGTCTTAAAAGTAGCTACGCAGTAAAAGAAAATGTCTTAATGCCAATAGATGACAATTCCAGCATTTCTGTTAAGATAAGTTGTCATGCTGTAAATTATTAAAACATTTTATTAGTAAAAATTACATCGTCTAAATGTTTTATAATATAATTCATTGTTTATTAGTTTATTTAGATTTCTATATACACATAGTACACAGTGACGTTTTGGAAACCCTATATAATGATTAGTTATACAACCAAATTCTTTGTTTTATAACAATGAAAAGTTTTTATCTATTTTATGACAATATATGGCTTGTATCAAGTTTTACAGTAAAATCATCCATATTGTTTTTTTTTCTTCTTTTTTTATAGGTATTATATGGCAAATGTTTTTTCGAATATGTTTAAATTATATTCTAAGAATCTCTCCGTGACTCCGTGAATATTCTTTAAAGTTAAAAAATGATACCACGAAGCCCGAACAGATATTTGCTTGGTACAACAGTGCACAAACAATCGAGAAGAAAATGCATTTATTTAACAGATTTTTCAATCTTGAAATTAAGGCCATCTATTTTTTCAAAGTTATTCTTTAAATGTTGAAGAGGTACGGATATTAGAGTAGCAGGATTAAAATGAGCGACTTTTTGCATCTCCAGAATTTATTTTTCGACATAGTCACCACTCTTATCAATGCACTTTTCCATCGATGGACGAGGCAGCCTATTTTTGCGTCCGGGGCACGCTTTGTCACTCCTCTCTCTGTAGCCACTCTGAAATCGACGAACCTATCATTCACGGGTAATATCTGAAATAGGAAGATAAAACCCTTAGATCATGAATTTATAAATTCGGTTATCATTACATTGAAGCTTGAAATCCACTCTGATTCATTCGTGTGGGATAAAATATATTATTATTGTACTACTTGTAATTCCATTTTTATTACTATAGCAAATAACTTATTTTGGCTTATATTATTGAATATAATGTATATTTCTTATTGCTCCTGTACAATTAGCAAAATGTTCCACGAATTAAATGCAATATTCTGTTCAGATAATATACTGTGTGTAATAAGATTAGTGAATTAGCTCATCAATCCACATCCCTATTGTATTTAGATACAGGTGAAAATGCAATTGATAACATAGCCAGTCACGATTTTTATTAAATTCTATCACGCAATTCAGTGAGTATGGGAGAAAAAATAACAAAATAAAATACAGAAACTAACAAAATAAAAAAGTATATTTTCAAGATAAATAGATAAATTCAAAATATCAACATAGTAAAAAGAATGAATGGAAGTCTAATATTATTTGACATTTAGTGACTATTTTTTTAGTGTTCGTTTGGAAACTCAAAAGGTAATATGATAAAGCTTCGTCACAATTTTGAAAACATCTTCCTTTTTCTTTCAGAATAGAGACACGAATGGACAAATGCGTAATTATTTTTTTCGTTTCAACAGTAGAAGATATTATACGCTCCTATGACGTCCCGCCTGCGCATGCATGACTGCACGTACGCTCAATTAATATTTCAATATCGTACAGTGTGAGCAAAACTGAATGTGAAAAGAAACCTAAAAATCATGCATTGAATTGAATGAAGTTGATACTTTTTTTAACGAACATCATCTGATAAAAAAACAAAAACAAAACATATCTAATAATGCAATGATCTGCTTTGACGTCTTACTGTGCCATTTTACTGAGGAAACAAATATCTCCT
This sequence comes from Idiosepius hallami, assembly GCA_034780655.1. Taxonomy (NCBI): domain Eukaryota; kingdom Metazoa; phylum Mollusca; class Cephalopoda; family Idiosepiidae; genus Idiosepius; species Idiosepius hallami. Next base: position 4,765 of record JAUZSX010343514.1, read on the forward strand.
AAAGATACGCAATTTCAACAGAATGTCTTATGTCAAATTTGTGTAATCTATACATTTCTAGTAGGAAAATTGCAATACAAATTTAATAGTGTTGTGGGGCTCACGTAGAGTGCCACACGAAATAAGGTATAAAGTAGATCGCTCAGGTGGGTGATCGGAATAAGGTGTAAAGTAGATCGCTCAGGTTGGTGATAGCGTGTCCTACTGAGAGTGGTAGAATATCTCACAGTAGATCTCCCCAGTAAATCTCCCCCGAAGCAGTCTGTATAGCTGCTTATATTAAGCGAAACCACTATTTAGGTGAGACCAGGCATCACAACAGTTATTTAATAAACCCCATGAATAATTCATCTAAAACTTAAGCCTACTTAATTGAAAAAAAAATAACTTTCTGATATCAACAACAAATTAACTAGTATATTTTTAAGCCAATACAGAATGTGAGAAAATACAATTTTTCTATTGAATTCAGTAAAAACAAAAGTGAAATATCTCTTTTGGGAAATGCTACAAAGGTAACTGTCGCTCACTAACAAGCGAGTAATATTCAGTGTAATACGCTCGACCAGAGTTTCAAGAATATGTATATGTTGTTACAGAAAAATCAAATATAGTAGTGTCGTGGTTATTGTTACAAAAAGTTTCCATTTTTTTCACGTGAGATTATGACGTCATTTATGTACTTAATATAATGTTCAAGCACTTTATGCGGGAAGAGAGACAGATAGATGAAATAAAATACGGTGATGTTTGACATTTGCTTTCACAAAACGGTAATTAGACACGAGGATTTGAACAACTAGAAAAAGACAAAGATACTAAGTATTCAAACCGATTGTCAGAGATAACTGGTTTCGTGTCCGCCATTTGTGAGCCATTGCATTCAACAACTCCACCATTTCATAAAAATAGGAAATTAAAAAGTTTAGCCGTTCCTAGTTTTAGTGTCGCCTGAGGGTTAACCTGGAATAGATGACATACGAAGTCGTAGATTTTCAGTCGGTCTTCAGTCTTCATGTGCTTGTATAATTGATTCTATAATTAAAAGTAGATATATTTTTACAGCAGAAAAAAAGATTCATATTAAATAGAAATTTGTTTATATAAATAATCAGATACAGACGCACATATGTGCGCACACACGCATGCACACACACATGCACACATAGATAAATTGCTGGAAAAATATTGCGAGTTATTGAATTTTAATATTAGTTGTTATTACGGCATATTAATGTTTTAATTTTTTCATTTGAATATTTTTGTAATTCGAAGAAAGAGTATTTAAATAAACCATGGACAACTTTTAGATCACATCCATACTAATACACTTGAGATAATTTTAAACTTGCCTTGGGCCTAACTTAGTTTGGTGTTCGACCCAGTATATATCATACACTTAAAAAATTTAGTCCATTTGCATAGTTAATTAATGTAAATTAAAAACTCGTAAATTATCTAATAACATATGATTTTAATATATAATTTTTTAGGTTTCTGTAAAATACGAAAATTTAATGATCAGAGTTCTCTATATAAATGCGAAGATGTAGGTTTTATTGAGATAATAAAATGGACATTTTCGATTTGGTTATATATTTTATTTTGAAAAAAAAATTCTAAGAACACTAAAATATATCAAGTTCAATCTTCCCAAAGTAAAATTACAAATGATATACATAAGGTGACCCTAAGGAAAGTTAATCGCATTTTCCGCGTTTAAGAATTAAATTCATAAAATATTAATAAGTTTCAGAGTGAATATTTGATCTTTTTTGTTTTGGCAAAATAGCTCAGTAGGGAGAGTGATTGACTAAACATTTAAATGTCTCTTGTTCAGCATATTAAGGTTTGAAGTAACCCTTTTTTTTAATATACTTCTAGTCTTGATCATTTGAAAAGTTCTTTTCTAGAGAGCTAACTTTTTAAAATTTGTCATTGTCTGTTTTATATGATACATAATTCAATTTGTTAAGAATACTTTTTTTATTTGGTCGATTAAAACAGTTGCTAATAACTTTTTTCTGATTGTTGACAATGATTATGGCATTAAACACACACAAATATTACTTCAAAGCAATCCTGGAAAAAACATGAATGCATAGAAATAGGCGAGGATGAAAAGTTATTTTACTTTATATGATTTATTTATTTTTTAAATACTTGAACGCTTTTCTGACTTAAATAACGAAGCAACGTAAAAAGATTTTAAAAATTACAATTTATAAAGTACAATAATATCATAACCAATGCTCAAAGAGATTTTTTGGCTAAATATGGAAAAATAAAATCTTTATTTGCTTAAAGAAATATAAACAATTTATTTAAATTGAGAAAATAATTGACATCTCTCAGAAAATATTATCCTTCAGAATTCTGATGAAATTAGTCATCTTGACTTAAGCATTTTGAGAAAATGTTATATGGCATCATAAAACTTAAGAGCTACTCTTTTTTGTAACATATTAAAATATCCTTTTATTCCTTACATTAAACAATTTCATTAAGCTATAAAAGATCAATAGAAATACACTTGATTAATTTTTATATTGAAAAAGTTTGTTTTACATTTTTTCGGGAAACAAATATTAACATTATTTACAAAATGAAACAAGATATTTTTCGACTGTTTATTACTATGAAAATCAGACAGTTGTAAAGTGAGTCATAATCAACCACATTTTTAGGTGGGCTTTCAAATTGAACTAACAATAACAATTAGTTAAAGTTAGAATTAGTTTTTGTATATAAATTCCAAAAGTAATGCATCTTATTTTTTTATTCCACCAAAATGGATAAGAAGAAATTGCTAATTGGATTTTATGATGACTGATTTTATGTGTTTATGACCTGAAAGTTTCATCTTTAAACTGTATATAGTGGTTGTGAAAGACTCTAAGAAAACCAACCCCCCTGTTGCGGACATGCGTCTGGAGCAGAGATGCGTAAACGAATTCTCCCATCTTGAAATAATCGAACCAGTCAACATTTACCGATGCTAGTTGAATGTTTACGAAGCCAATGTAGTTGATATCAGCCAATGTCCCAGTTAATGCCTAACAGATGAATTAGCTATGGGTGATAGAATTGAAAATTAACAACCCATATTTTATAGTCATTAGTAGGTTGAAGGGAAAATAAATAAGAAGGAAAATTAACTGAATTGAATAGTTAATCATTTTCCATTCTGTAACCAAAGTCCCAGCACTGCACACTCAAAAGTTCTTTTGTATCATTCACTATGTCCATTTTGATGAAAAGGCAGCTACTACCTATCTTGTCCGACTAGTTCTAGAAAGTGACAACTAACTTCTTGTCATTTGGTGAATCATCATCAGCGGTCACTCGTGGTCAAGTATGACTGCTCGCCGTCTTGGACTCTTTCGGAGGACACCTGTGCGTGATGTGATGTTTATTAAAAAATGATTGTTCTCGGCATTGAATGACCTATAAAGGTCGATATGCCGTAAATCACAAACTAACCAGAAACCTTTTTACTCCGACAGCTTTCTTTAATACTTAGCGTATATACATAATCATGGTCATTAGAATAAGAATAGTCTATCATCGCCGATTGAAAAAATGTTCAAAGCCTTGTGAAAGTTTCTGATCAAATAAAACTTCATTGACCTAAAAAGGCCGAAGAGTTCATTGGCCAAAATATTTTGGATTTTGATTTGATTTGATTTGGGATTTAACGGCATATCAACCACTTTTGGGGTCATTTAATGCCATAATGGTATTTTGTTTATGTTTACTTGATTCTCTTAAGTTTTTATTATGAAAGTTGATTTAAATGATATTCGTTTATTGGTTATTTTTATTTTGTTCGATAAGATAAAAAAAAAACAACAACCAAAATCTAAAAAAGAACATCTCGTGTTGCATCTAAAGTTTTCTGACAAACAATTATCATATAAAATATAAGCGCCAAAATGATATTCTTGTTCAATTTATCTTTGGGTTCAAGGGTAAATGAGTGTCGAGAAAAAAAAACTGCTTACTTTTGTCAAACCAAATATATTATGTGAATGCTTACTTTTAACATTTCTTTAAAACATAGAAGTTGTTCAAATATACCCATTTACAAATAATCATCATGTGTGTTGGATATATATTTTTATGTATCTCACATTTCACAATTTTACCTTTACATGCATACATAAAATATTTGTAAATATATATATATATATATATTCTCCAAAATTTGTTTTAATTTTCTTTTTCGGTAAAAAGTAAGACAAAATTTTGCATTTGGATATTGATTAACAATATATGCAAAGAAAATTTCATTAAGAAAATATAAATAAAAGTAATTTTTTTGGTTTACGTATTTGTTGATCGATATATTTATGACTTTACTAATTTTTTTTATTTTGATGCTTCATTAAAAAAAAAATAACGAAAAATTTATAGTATATTGGCAATCTCCCAGTGCTTGCTCAGTGAAGTATTTAATCAGAGTATTTTTAATGTATGAAAAATCAGACACTTCTAATTGGGAATATTTTACAATGCTTAAAAATTTTCTAGCAAATATAATTCAACTTAGTTCATTAGATTTTAAAAAAGCTTTTATTTGTATACACACATATTTTACGTAAATCCTAATATGCACTTAATATTTCATTGTATCGATGCAATAGGTATTCATACCAACACCATCTATTCTATATAATGCCATGGGGTGTTGCATTATTGAAATTAATATTAGTTTAAAGAAATAATTAGTTTTCGAATAAGGTTATCCAAATAAGGGGTTTCTACATATTTATGCCACAATAAAGAGCAATTACTGTTTTTGTTTTTTTTGTGGGGAACTAATAGCAATCACTCTGTCAAAATGGTATTATTTTACCCCAAAGCTATATAAATGAACGTGCATGCATACAAATATATTTAAATACACCAATAAAATAATTATTAGCGTTTTCCCGAAACGAATAGGATGTCCTCCGCACCGGACACCCACTCTTGTGAAGGGTGCCTGTGTGTGACACTGTTTAATGAGGGAAGGCTGCTGCACAGACATCAACCTGAGCAACTTAAGATGAATAGGGTTTGAATCCAGTTCTTAGATGGGTGACCATTTAGGAATACTCGGTACCATATCTTACGCCGAGACGTGGAAATACCAAGGTTAGATATGGTGGCACAGTTAAAACACTGGAAAAGAGCAATCAAACCAAAATGCTCCAGTTCGAATCCTACTCTCCGTTTGCGTTTATAATTGGATAAATAATTTTAATGCCCTTTGGAAAGGTAAGAATCCCCACATTACCGCCAATAATTGGTTAAATAGCAGACATCGTTTAATTTAAAAATACATTTAGACAAAGAGAATGTTTATAAAAAAAATATTCTCTGCATTAAATGAATTAAACTTTTGCTATGCTGTTTAGCAAAAAAAGTCTATATACGTATAAAGACATTTTCGTTGAAATCCCTGTCGTTAATGAAAGTGTTTTTATTGGCCAATTAGCCAGCAACAAAAGGCTAGATAAGTAGAGGCTGCTTTCGTCTAAATTCATTATTGTTAAAAAGAACCCTTTTTTTTATTATCTAGTTTTATATTTCTATTTCTTTTGGCATAGGCAGTCAATGTCATCTTTATCTTTTTTTATGCGAGTAATGAAAGATTTTCGGTGAATTGTAAGTTACACGAAAGA
>JAUZSX010343525.1:0-10433 GCA_034780655.1 Idiosepius hallami
AGCCCCATCTGCCCGAGGCAGCTAAAGGTGAATGTAATGGTTTTGACTGGGATTTGAACTCGCGTACCACGATCTCAAAGCCCGAGCTTCTACCAATGTTTCACCGTCGCTGCCCAAACCAGTTATGTAAAGCAAAGACCATAATGATAGAAAACATTTATTTTCCCAGATTATAAAGGCTGGACCAAAATAGTGGGACAAATTTTAAATGCATTTTTTTTTTCAGATTATAAAAGTGACGTTGATTATAAGTAAAATCATTACTAATTGACCCTCATGGGTTTTACATGGTTTCAAAAATGACTTCCTTCACTTGGTGACTAGATACATGATAAAAAGTTTGGTTTATCATATCAAGTTGAATAGCTTCTATCTTTCTACTTTTACTTGGTATAATGTGGCATAAATAATGGGTTAGGTTCTCATTTCTAAAAAACCTGCAAAGTTAGAGAAAAAATAGCTAAAAGAGGCCAAAGGGCACATAAAATAAAACATTGAGGATATAAGATATGAGTAATAATTCTGAATGATTTAAATAATACTAGATTGTTCCAAAAGTTTATAAACACTGATAGTCTTTATTTTGAGAAATGATTTTTATTATTTTTATCTTTTGGCAAGTAACATTTCAAACTTTTTCGACAACCTAATAGAGTATGGAAGTTTAAAAGTGTCAAAATATTCTTTATTCTCTCGCTTACTTAGTCGTAAAGTAAATTACCTGATATATACTATTTTTACTGAGGCTCCAGGCCTCTTAGCAATTGGGAGAATTCAGAAAACTCTTGAGAGTGTTCCTCCCTTCCTTTTTTCTTTAAAAACAATGCAGAAGAATTCTTTGAATCTCACCCAGAAAGAAGAAACACTCAGAAAAAGAAAATCAAATTTTCATTTTAATTTCTGTGCAGATGAGGCCCATAAACAGATAAAAAGGGCCTGAATAGATCGAAAATAGACAAGATAAAATCCAAAATAAATTGGGGAGGTTCACATGGCCAACTGGGTAGGCAGTCGAACTTTGGAATCATAATACGTTAGTTTGAATCTTAGTCTTTCCATTTGAATTTATAATTAGATTAATACCCTTGGGAAAGGTATTAATTCCCATATTCCCTCCAGGTTAAAAAGTGATCATTATGTTATTGTTGACTGACAGTAAGAGAAAGAAAGAACACGGTAACTAGGTGAGAATTGAATAGCATTGATTATCAACAAAAGAAGGTTAGTGTACAAAGAAGGGTTAGTTAATACCAGCAAGAATTGCCTTGACACAACCTAAGGTAACTTTCAATGAGCACTTCAGGCTTGCTAAATATACATATCTAATGGACTACTCTATATTGGAGTATATCTGTATATGTCCTCACAACAGTTATTCAAAAAAAAAACTGTGTGGACAAAATGAACATTTATCAGAAAATGGTTCTTCTCAGCATGAAACGACCCAAAAAGGTTGATAAACCATAAAACAAAAAGAAACGAAATAAACCTATCACAAGATTAGGACAATAATCTTTGGAATAATGCAAACACACACACACACAACTAGATAGACTCATGGATGGGTGTGTTCATGTTGCCCCTCCCCTCAAAAAAAATACTTCTTTACATTATTTCACTTAATGAAATTTCATTAACCAATGTCTATGCTTGTTAAAAATAATGTATTTTAAAAATAATTCAATAAATTTTATCTTTTAATATTGAATATTGACTAAAACTTTCATTAGAAAACAATAAAAATTTGAAAAAAACTTTTTTAGATGAATGTGTATAAGCATACATATATAATATAATATAATGTTATGGTGTGTGTGTGTGTGTTGTAAAAACCTCTTTACAATAATTATTTTTGTTTCTCATTTCATGAATTTTGGTACATAAAAGCTCAAATGGTTTTAATATAGTTTTTACATTAAAATAAAATTACATATGTACAGAAACATACATGCTTATCACAAATGTTATATATATATATATATAAGAACAATTTTTGACATTTGAATGACCTAAGTACATGATCAAATTTTAGGTTTTCTTTTGCCCTAAAATGGAAGTTTCAGCAAAATAGGTCAGAATATTCATAAATTATTTACAATTTAATTGTCAAAACTTTTCCCCTTTTCCTCGTGACTTGGTTTTGAGAATTCATGAAGAGCATTCAAGTTTGGCATGAGGCCAATAACAAGGGATAATTTGGGGAATTGGAACAATTTATTCTAATGACTTTACAATAACTAAATACCAATGTATTTTAGTTTGGGCTAACATTCATACAATTGTAGTGCTACACTTCCAAATCCAACACTGTGAATATGTTCAATTTAATTTATATCCTTAGGAAATGTATGAATTCTTTTACTTTCCTTAATTAAATAGTATATCTTTTGTTCTTTGCATGTTTTAGAAAAATGAAGACAGTTTTATAAATTCAGATGAGAAACTGCTTGTACTATTTTTCAATCAAAACATTAAGAACGGAAAAAAGATTTTCTATTAAAGAATAATTTTTCCGCATTAACCTTTATCCTGACAATAGAATTTAAGCCTTTTTTTTAACAAATAAGTTTATCGTGGCTTTGATGCAAGAGCACATCTATAATTTTTTAAGTTTGTGTGAGATCAATTTATATCCATTCTAACCTCTAAAGTTATTCTAGATATCTTTTGGAATCTGAACTTGCTATGTCAGGTCTGTCTATTTTCATCCTAAAAAAAAAAAGTGAATAAAACTCTTGTTAGAAAACAAGAACAGAAATTGAAAAAAAATATTAATCAGAAAATTTTAAACAGTTTTAATAATGCATGTTAGAATAATTCATTTTAATCAAATTGCTTCAGGAATTTACAGCACCATATATGATATATTTTTTGCTTTCCCGACACTTCATCACCTAACATTCATTTCACCATTAATCACTGCCATGTAATCACAAGATATTTAATCACGTAGTTCTGTTCATCACGTGGACACTTTAGCACCAAAAAAAAAGTGATAATGCAAAAACATAAAAAATGAGAATTTATTTATGTAAATATGTTTTTATTACATTGAATTTTCTGGGCATCCGTGACAATTTTGGGGTTATTTTTACAAGTTGTTGCTCAGCAGAAAAGAAAATAAAACAAGTTGATAAATTTCAACAACCCAATCGAAAAACTTTTAAATTAAACCCAGCTAATACAAAAAAGGTTTGGCCAGTTCAAGGCATTATTTCTTTGCAAAAAAGCCAGTTGTTAACCTTTTCAGGTAGAAACCTTAAATGTCAAATGTTAATCTTGGTTTCTTGAAATTGAGAAGCTTGTTTTGTTTCTTAAGCAGATTGAGAAAAAAAACAAAAAAAACAAAATTTTTTTTCACCTGAAAAAGAAATCAATATTGATTGATAATTGATCTTCTGCAAGAAATATCTTTCCAAAGATTTCTGAAAAAAAAGTCAACCTTATACTCTATTGGTTAGTAATGTTTTTCTTGGTTTTTTTTGTCTTCTTTTTGTTTTTGATATATTGCAATGAATACTTTGATCAAGTCCCAGAATGAAATCTAAGACAAACACTAGCAACAGGAAATTAATAAAAAAAAAATGAATTAAGCTAAAAGCAAAAAAAAAATGTCTACATTGTTCTGATTACTTTATTGACTTCATCTTTTGTTTCATTGTGGTTTCTCATGGCATATCAACCTTTTTGGTTATTTGATAACAAGAACAATTTTTTTTAAAAGTCTCTCTTTTGTTTTTCAAAATCCTTGAGATGAGGCTTGATTATTTGTATATTTCTTAAGCTGACTAGAGTTTTAATCTTTATATTTGTTAAATCCTTTGGCTTCCTCCAGGTTATGGTTGAGACCAAATCTGCACTAAAATGTCATATGAACTGCAAAAAAAGAAAAAAGAAATCAGATTGCAGATTTGATCTTGACCATTAGAGGGAGAATGGTACACTTTCATTCTTATGGGAATTGAAACGGCTGATGGATGAAAACCAGTGAATGTGTTTATTTTAGATGTTACATGCTCGAGTGTTTGCTTTCCTCTGCTTAAAAACTGAATGAGTGACAATGATGTATCAACAATATTGCAAGTTTGATCCCTACCATAAAGAGAGAGAAATCTATCACTTAAAGAATGGATAGGCAATGAGTTTAGGATTGGAGTGTGTCACCAATGAGTTTATAATCGATATACATTAAAGAATATACTAAGAAAAATATGCTGACTATGATTAGTATGATAATGTTTATGTTAAAAACTCAAGCTTTAATCATATTTCTAATTTTTCTTGAGTTTCTGCCAGAGAAGTTCACTGGCCTTTATTTTTGGGCTGAAGAATATTACTACTATTATAATTAATGACTAGGGTAACAAGAATGACAACTTTACATTAAGTAATTTACAATTTCACCATGAGTCAGACACAAAATACAAATTATTATATTCTTTATAGAATTCATTATAAAATCCAATCTGTATTATTTTACACTTAGCAAGGGTATGATGGGGAATTACTTGCTTTTACTAAGTGTGCAATTCAGACAATAAACAGACAGGTATTAATTTTGAAAATGTGCTAATCTACAAGAATGCCTGTCATTGTGAATAGATAACACTTTTACTTACATTCTATTAAAGGATGTTGTATAATTCATTTATTAGAAATGAAACTTATTTCATGGTACATTTAATGCTAGTATGAAAATTAGCTGAATCCTTGTTTGACCTTTAACCTCCTTTAAGTGTTGGACTTGAAAACATGAGAAATGGATCTTTCATTTCTTTCTCCTCTCATTATTAGTTCATATATTTCACTTTCATCCTCCAAATTCTCTCTATTGTTCTTTTAATCTCATCGGTCTTTCTTGCTATCTCTTCTGCTCACTCTCTTTTTTCTACACATACACATACATATACATTACTTTCATGTATATATACATTACTTTCACTTTAGCAGCCTCGGGCTGATAGGGCTCGTTAGCTCAGGAGAGCAGTTCATCTAGGTGAAGGGTAACACCATATATATGAAGCCCGGGTAAGAGCACGTAAAAAATGGCCTTGTGCCAAACTTGGGGGTGCTCACCAAGTAAATATCATACATGTATATATACATATATATAAATAATAATTTAGATTTTTTTTTCTATTCCCTTTCCTTTTGTTTGATTTGATGTAATTTTCTTTTATCTTGATTGATTTACTTTAGTGATTCAATCTAATTTCATTTTCTTTCTTTGATCTATTTTAGTCAATTTATCATGGTTGCTACACTCATTCAAAGTTATTATTTATATACTTATATATGTATCAATTGGAGACACCAGTTCCTATGATATTACTGAAGTTAAGCATCTTCAAGCCTGGTCAGTACTTAGATGCATGACCATTTATGAATACCAGGTACTATATCTTGCGCTAGAATGTGGAAATACCCAGGTTAGTGTTTGTGGGCATGGTTATACCATTGAGTAAATGCACTTTTTAGTGTTTGTTAAAACAAGCATCTACAAGAAGTAAAAACCTTAGGTCTGTTGCTCATGCACTCCGTGGCATACCTTGCAACATCTGTGTGTTATCAGCAGTTCTAAGAAGTGTGCATAGTGCTACACAAGCGTTCACCACTATAAATAAATCTTTGTGTGGTAGTCTGACAGCCATACTTGGTTTGATGACACTCATAAGTGAAACCAAATATTTTAAGTTGGAATGAAGAATGGTTGCAAATGATAATGAATAAGAATTGTGGTCAATCCTGTTGTGAAACTGTTTTTATTAGGTTTAAAAATTGTTCTCTACTAGGGTTTCACCATCAGGATTATCAGGAATACATCAATGAGTATGGGGTCTTTGCCATTGTGTGAACTTCAATGACAAAGGCTCGCTACTCATTGGTGTTTTCCTGGTAATCCTGGTGGTGAAACACTGGTAGAGAACAATTTTTAAACCTAATATATGTATTAACTAATACTCAACAATATTTCATATCAAAATTTATATATTATCTTGCTTTTAGTACCATCTCTTCTGTTGCTCTCTAAAAAAAACCTCTCTCTCTCATTCTTATTCTCTTCTATCTTTCAAATCATTCATTTCTCTTTCTCCTATCTCTCTTTCCCTTCTCTCAATCCTTTCCATCCTTTCTCTCTTAGTCTCTAGAATTGTCCCACTTAATTATTTAGAACCAATAATAAATAAGTCTAATGATTCATTCAGAAATTCCACCTGCCTTGTGTCAAAGCTTCAATTATTATAGCCATTGCTGAGCCTCTCCAATATTTAATCATGGGTATAGAAGTCACCTGTTGGCCTGACTTCACACCTTAGGTGCCATTTGAACAGCATACGCAAGTAACACAGTTGATTGACACTGAAGTTAAGTTCTGCAGGGTTACAGGTTCAATCCTGGCTGCAGATGGGAGTAGCTAAGTTGACAAACAGACAGAAGGAATAATTTGATTCTAAACGGTTGAAGAAAAGGCTTTCTGCTTAACAAATTGGCAGAAGAACTGATTTGTATCCAAATAGGTGAAAAGAAGACTTCCTTCTAAACAGAAAGACAAGAGGACTGATTTGATTCCAAAAGAGTGAAAAGATGGACTACTTAGGCTACCTTTACAGACATCGCATTTGAATTCTTTCTTATTCTGTTTCTTCTTTTCAGAAAACATGGTAAATCACGAGGATTGACACTCGTTGCTGATGTCCGTGGATCCACAAGTTCTACTGTGAACAATCTTTTGGAAGCATTACACTTATTCCAAGTAAGTATAATCCATCTTTATCACTTAAACTATTTCTAGTTACCAAATAAGGATTTTTATGTGGAAAGGTAGAAAGCAGAGAACTTTAGTTTGTTTGGTAGTAAAAATGATAAAGAAAAATAAGGGATATTTTTAAGAAATTGTTTTTGCTTTTTTGTATAAGAATCAGGACAAATGAATCAAGACCATTTCAAATTTAAAATGATATAAATCAGCTTCAAAATAGACTTATTTTCAAGAAAAAAAATTAATCTAGTTTAGACTAGATGTTGTTTATAATCGAAGAAAAGATTTTTTGTATGATTTCCCATTATAGTTTTTTTTTAATTATTGAATATATCCAATTTTTTAATTATTCAAAATATGAATTTTTTTAAGATTTGTTTGAATTATTAGGTTGTCCCAAAAGTTTGTAAGAACTCATTTAAAGAAGATTAAGAACATTTTACTCAAATAAAAAACAAAAACCACAAAAATTGATCTTTAAAATTAAGACCATCATTTTCCAAGACTTTTCTGACACTGATCTGCAAACTTTTGGATCTGGTGAAAGTGCCATCAAGCCAGTTTTAAATCAAAGAATTCTAAACACACGTCCTCAAACTTTTGGGACCACTAAATATTCAAGATATCTAATTTTCTACTGAAATTAGAAACATGAATTAACACAAATATTCATTGAAAGTTATTTAGATAAACCAATTCAAATGTCAAGGACACAAATGAATGTTACCCTGTTTTACATATCTGTGAAAATTTTAACCAGTCAAGCTTGTTTTATTCTTAAAAGAAATAAGACTATGGACAAAAATTTAAACATTTTTCTCTCCCCAAAACACAAAAAGTTTCAATATTTAAACCTTGCTATTTATCAATATATGTTTTAAAACTTTTTTCAAAAGAAGAATCTTGCCTTACAAAAATCAAAACAATCTGAAAAAAAGATGCTTGATAAAAATAACCATTCTCAACATTAAATTACCAAAAAAATTGACATGCTGTAAAACACATAAATTGCTCAACCAGCTAAATTTAAATATGGTAAGGAGGTCCAATTGGGGTAGTGGATAGGCAGTTGGATTCAGAATGGTAAAACATGCATTTGCCTCCAAATTTGGAGTAATATCCTTTGGAAAGGAACACATTCCCACATTTTTTAAGCTATGGATTAAATAGTGCAAACCATGTTATTTAAAAAAAAATGTTTGGATAAAATAACATGTTCAAAAAAAGATTTTATCAGCATTAAATGACCTAAAAAGGTTTATATGCCATAAAAAACAACAAATTATTAGTTTTATGGTAAAAAGTTTAATTGGGAATATAAGATCAGAAAAATATCCAAACATTACTTGATTACTCAACTAAGAAGAACACCTTTCCTTTGTGTGACAATTCATATTAGTCCTAATTGTACTTATTGAATGAAAGAAAAACTATCCAGATTTGATTAGTTTGAAATCAATAAAAAGCTAAGAAAAACAGAACAAATTTGATTATTAAGACTAAAGAAATTAAAGATCAATTTCTTGCTGTAATCTTTTAAATCTGTAACAAAAGGTTTTTAATAAAATTCTACCAAAATTTAATTAAAAAGAAAATAGCACAGAAAAATATTGAATTTGAATTGGATTATTGAAAAAAAGAGAGGTCTACTTGGAGCAGTAGATTGGCAGTTGAACTTAGGAATCATAATATGTGAGTTCAAATCCCAGTGGTTCTGTTTATGTCCCCATTTGGAAAGATAGGAAAAACCACTTTCTCTTCAGCTTTTGAGTAAATAGTGCATGCTACGCCAGTATTATAATATATAATTATTAATTATTATATATTATAATATATAATACTTAATAATAATAATTAATTGTATGTAATATAATTATATATTATAATACTGGCGCTATAAAAAATAACTATATGTGGACAAAAAACGTTTATTAGCATTAAATAATAGGTTGCTATGCCGTGAAATATAAACAAACTGAATTAGAAAAAGAAAAAAGGAACAAAAAATCTCCAATTTTCTTATGAAATTCAGGTAGCTGAGATATTTCATATTTACCAGAAAAAGCTATTAACGTTAAAAAAAAGTAAGAGATTAGATTGTTCATTTTTCTTTCTTTCTTTTTTTTGTTTTTATTTTTATAAGTGAATAAAATTGAACAAAATCAAAATAGTACATAGAATGCAAATAAGATTTTCTTGCTGCTAAAGCAAAACCGTGTTATTTTTAAAATATAAAAATGCAAAAATAAATCAAATCACGTTTTTTAATTCTATCATTTATTGATTTTTTTCCTCATTTTTTGACCAAAAATAATCCGATATCTTAACCAGCCAAAAAATAAATAAATGTATTAACATGTTTTTAATACACACAAACTTTGTTTAAAATTATCTTTTATTTATTTTGTGTGTGTGTGTTTTTTTTTGGGTTTTACCAAATCGGTATGCTGCTGTTTTTAATAGAATGTTTTCACTCTTTCAACACTTTGTAAATAATAGATAAGATCTCTCCTTAACATAAAATAACTTTGAATAATTTTAACCCATAATGGAGTACAAAAACAGTCCCCTCCCCACACCTTTTTTAAAAATATCAGAATAGATGTTTGGTATCAAACTTTGTGGATTATGTGGGGCAGCCATTTTGCTTTTAGACAAAAGTGGTTGCCCCACATAATCCATAATGCTTAGAGAGTTGTGACTGTTCAAGAGAGAAGTCACAACAACTAAAAACCAGAGGCCTTGTGGTATTGGTGGATTTTATTATACAGCTTATATTCATTGTATTCTCTGATTTGTCTAAAAGTTATTTGCACTTCTACTCTCATCTTCAATTTTATCTTTATTGAGACTTAAGACATCACAGGGAACTGGAATTTATAAACACTGTGACTACGGTGATCAACCTTTTTGCCTGAGGGACAAACAAAATAAAAAAAAAAAAACTGAATTTTCAAAAGATGTGTTTATATGTTTTTTTTATTTTTTTATTTTTATTTTTATTGAATATAGTTTTCTCCATAAATCACAATGCACTTGGGTTCCATCTAAGGCAATTATCAGCGACCATTTAACGTTAGATTTTTAAACAATCTTATGTCAGTTTGGGAATTGAGTACTTCCTAAAAATTTAAAATTTTACTTTTGTGACATGGTTTTATTGGTTTTTTTTAACTGTTGTCATTGCGTACAAAATATCTAAGTTGCACTCAGTTACTTTTGTGTTGGTTTGGCTTTTCAGTCTTTTTTTATAATTTTACAAGCAAAAATTTATACTATTTT
Source organism: Idiosepius hallami (assembly GCA_034780655.1). Classification (NCBI taxonomy): domain Eukaryota; kingdom Metazoa; phylum Mollusca; class Cephalopoda; family Idiosepiidae; genus Idiosepius; species Idiosepius hallami. The sequence goes on from JAUZSX010343525.1 coordinate 10,043, forward strand.
TTAAAGTTTTTCTCTTTTCCAATTTTTTTTCTTCTCTCTCCATTTTCTTTTTCCTCCGCATTCTCAATTTTTTTCCCTGCCTTTTTATTTCTTTGTTTGTTGTATTTTATGGTGTCCTTTTTTTTTCTTTCTATATCTCTTTTACTTTAGCTTCCATTTTTCTTTCTTTTTTTTTTTTTTGCTTCTTCATTCGGGTTTTTCTCCCTTTCTGTTTCCTTCTTTTGTCTTTTTTCTTTCTTTTTCAATTTTCTTTCTCTTAAATTTTTTTTTTCACTGCTTTTTCTCTTCTTTTCCTTTTCATCATTTTTGTTTCATTTCTTTATTCTCTTTTTATCGCTTATTCTTTCTTTTTGTTTTTCTTTATTATTATTACGTCTTCTCTTTATTTTTT
>JAUZSX010343536.1:0-10432 GCA_034780655.1 Idiosepius hallami
AAAGAAAAGAAAAATATTTAACTATTTTTTGTCTTGAAGGGCTTCCCTATCATATTTGTTTTGAATTGAAGTCATACAAGTTTAATTTTCAAAATAGGAAATCACAGAAAATGTTTGGAAAATTATCAGATTCAAAATAGCAAAAGATATTCCATCTTCCATTATTAGTTTAGAGTAGAATCTCTTAAAATATTATTGCTATGATTATTATTACTATTTCTATTTGTTCTCACACTGATCACATGCAGCACTTGAATGCTGTTTAAGTTTGGTGGCATTCAAGAGAGGCAGAGTGACAACAGGTCTCTGTGATGCTCCTGCAGAATCTGTTCCATCCCAGACAAAAACTGTATGGTGTCACTTCCTCATTGGGCTTTCACACAATTATATCCAGCTATCATACTGAATCCAGATTCTGTCAACACCTGGTGGTGCCATATGAGATTATTATTATTATTATTATTGTTATAACTATTAATATTGATATATTATCATTATCATTGGATCTCCCCCAAGTTGCTAGGTGTGCAAGCACCTTTCCAACCAGTGGTTTTGACTAGGATCAGAGTGATAACTAATCTGTTATCATTAGTATAACTATGATTGTCAATATATTATCATATTATTATTATAACTATTATTATTATTAACATTATTTTAAATAGTATTCCCATCATTCCTCATTATAATTTTATTATTATTCTAACTATTATTATCAATTGTGTTATCATAATTATAACTTTATGTTAATGTTATCATTATGACTAATACTATTAAATAGTTATTATTATTATCATTATGACTAATATTATTAAATTGTTATTATTATTATCATCATTATGTCTAATATTATTAAATTGTTATTATTATTATTATCATTATGTCTAATATTATTAAATTGTTATTATTATTATTATCATTATGTCTAATATTATTAAATTATTATTATTATTATTATTATTGCATAGTTATCAAATTTCCTCCTCCCAAGTTTTTATGGCTTCTGCAAAATTTCATAGATTGAATAAATATTTAAAGAGAAGCAGTAAACAGATAAGAGAGGAATCAATGTGTTTAAAAGATCCTTTTTTTGTTTCTCATTGCTTAAACAAGAGGCTATTTTGTCATCCAGGAGGGGGGGGATTGTTGGCTTTATGGAAATGTTATTCATAAAATTAAATTTAAAAAGTATTTCAACAGAAGAGATAAGATTTCGTAGAATATTTCTAATAAACATTTAAAAAAAAACAATGGAAAAGGAAAAGTATAGACAGAGAAGAGAAACATTGAGAGACAGGGAAAGAGAAAGGAAGGAAGAGGATGATAGACAAGGAGAAATATTATATTTACTTGGTGAGCACTAACCCAAGTTTGGCACAAGGCCATTTTTACGTGATCTTATATGGGCTTTTTGCATTCAGTTTTACCTTCACCTAAATGAGTTACTCTGCCATCTGCCTGAGGCAGCTAAAGGTGAACGCAATGGCTTTGACTGGGATTTGAACTTGCATACTATAATTCCAGAGCCTGAGCTTTTAGCAAAAAAATATGAGGAAAACAATAAAGAGAGAGATGAGTGAGTGAGAGAAGCAGAAAGAGAAAACAACGAGAGAGAAAGGGGGGGGGTAAGAAAGACAGAGAAATCAATAATGAGAAATAGGGAGAGAAAGAGAATTCATTATTTGAATTAACTAGAAAATCATTATCACACTTTAAATATACACCTATCAATCCATCTCTCTTTGTTTCTCCTTATATTTATTTGTATATGTAAGAATATATGGTCTTTGATTGAAGACTCTTTTATGTTGGGGGGGTGGCTATTTACCTTTTTAGAGGAAAGGGGGCTGCAAGTTGCATTCTGCGACGGGGCCGCAAGGTGGCTAAGCACGGCACTGACTGAATGGGATAGGTACTTTTTTTTTAGAATATCATGAAATACAAGATTTTATTGAAAAAGAGGTTTTATTGAAAAAGCCCTCGGAAGAGCTACCGGCTGGGTCGGACCTTCTCTGCAAGGAGTGGGTGATGCTAAACCGTTCTTGGGCCAAGGTGGCAAAAACCCAAGATAACCTCTCAAGGTGAGGCTTTGTGCATGTCGCGGTTTGCCCACGTGGCGCTGTTGAGCAGACCATCGCTCACCTGCTCACAGACTGCCCACTTATTGTGCCTTGCCCTGATGTTGACCTAAGGGATGCAACGGCCACTGCCCATCATTTCCTCTGTAGATTGAGCGGCACAATATGATGATGATTGAAAAAGAGATAATTTTTTCATCAATTTATTCAAAACGGTTAAAGTCATCTGTGTAATACGATATCTTTCATGTCAAATGATATCTTTTGTGTGATATCTATTTTTGTTGATTTGTTACTTTTCATGTAGCTCTGTTATAACCTGATGTTTCATTTTTCTCATTTTGAAGTTTTATCTAAAGCAAACAAACATTTTTTATTGAATAATAAAATAGCATATCTTTGAAAAAAAAAAAAAAAAGGTACCTATTTCATGTATTTCTAATGATATAAGACAGATCAATTTCAAAAACACCTGTTATTTTTGCTCCACTCTGTTTAACAAAACAATAAATTCTGTCAGACTTAATTGGAAGATTTAGGTAAATCCATCTTTTTTTCTTTTCTTTTAAATAAAACCTATTTAGAATATACAAGACAGAAGACAAAAAATTGATTATTTGAATATTTAAAATTTATTCTAAAGTAACATATTTAAAAAATCTTGTAGATTTAAAATAAAAGTGATAATCTATCTGATTACAACATTAGTTGAATAAATAAGATATAAAAATATAGAATAAATATGCAGGTTGGATTGGGAAATGAATAATTATAAGCAGCTGTAATTTGCACACAAACGTTGAAAGCAATTGATGTACAGCGAAACACAAAGACTTTCGGTAAGATAAAATAATAAAATGATGGTGAAGAAAAGAAGATATTTTTAAGTATCATTAACATTTTCAAACAGAATTTTCTTTAACTCTCTTGGTCTGTACTGATCAATCTTTTCCAGCCTATTCAGATGTATTTATTAAATCGCATCCAGAGTTCGAGGAGTGTCTCAAGAATTCTTTGATTTGAAGCTGGCTGAATGGTACTTTCACCAGGTCTGAAAACTTGCATGCAAACTGATGGCAGAAAGTATTGAAAAATGAAGGTCTTTATTTTTTTTAGAAAAATATTTATTGTTTTTATTTTTATTTGGTGAGTAAAATTTCAAAGTGTTTACAAACTTTTGGGACAACCTAATATTTCTGCTGATTTAGATGTATCTATCTATCTATTTATTATGGTCTGTTCATATTTATCTATTTTAAATGTCAGTCTATTCATACCTATATATGTGTAATAGAAAAATTAATGAGAAAAAAAAATGTTTATGGGTATATGTATGTAATGGGCACATATCTATATGTATCTATTGGATACATATATATACATATATATATATATATATTTATATATATATAGTATTTGACTATGACCCTATGGGTTTTGGCACCTGTGTGCCTCCTCATGTAGTCTGCTATACTCTATTTGTAAACCCACAGAGTTACAAATATTGAGCTCTCTACTTTGCAATACAGCAAATACAACGTTTGTTCTCTAACCATCACAAAAAGTGGGGATAATACCAATCTTGTATATACCCACACACATATATTTTTTTATGTATATATTAGGTATTTATATATTTGTATGCTTTTTTCTTAACTCTTACTTTCTTTTTTGTTATTATTCTTTTTAATCAGAAATCTATATTTCCTTATTTCTTCAACACTTAGATTTTAACTTAAATTTGAATTTTCTCACGTAATAATATTCTAAATGACGTAAAAGCTCTTTTGCTCGTTAAAAATGCAATTATTTATGTCTTTGAAATTTTTCTCTTTTTCCAAAAATATTTCATTTCTCAGTAATAAAAAAAACCTTATCCCAAACAAGACCCAGTGAACTTAAAATATAAAAATAATAATGATAATCATACATGTGCCCTGAAGAAGGAAAACTCCAAAACATGTCTACACTGACAATATTCTTCTCATTAATTTTTCTATCACACGTGGTCAGAATTTATTTTCCATTTTTCTATCATATCTATCAATACAAAATCATCAGTAAAATATTTCTTCCATTTTGACAACAAATAAACAAACAAGCAATAGAATCCAATAATTATTTTCATGATATTATATTTACTTGGTGAGCACCAACCAAGGTTTGGCACAAGGCCATTTTTACCCAGGCTTTTTTGCATTCGGTGTTACCCTTCACCTAAATGAGCTGCTCTCCCGAGTTAATGAGCCCTATCTGCCCGAGGCATCTAAAGGTGAATGAAATGGTTTTGACTGGGATTTTAACTTGAGTGATACAATTCCAGAGCCCGAGTTTTTACCAATGATATTTTACCATTAATATTTAAAAATGAGAAAGCAATTTTTTTATACAGCTAAGCGGGTACTGGTAAATGTTTAAAAAAATGGATATAAAATACAACAAATTGCTTATAGGGATATGTTCTTTTTTTGTTTGGTAGAAAACTGATGTCCTTTTTTGTTCAGATACTTCTTGTAAGGCAAAGTGATGCCCATGTTATCAGCTGCTAAAAGGTGTATAGATTTATTGGGGGACAGCCTGTATATAACTCAAATGTATATAGGTCAATTCCTATTTAAAACCATTTCATTCACTTCTGGCTGCCCTATTGCAAATGAGGCTTGGTAACTTGGGAGAATATCTTGTAAGTTTAAGGAAAACACTGATTTATAAAACCCATGTGGATGAGGCCCATGATTCTAGAGGAATAACTCATCTAGGTGAAAAGTAACACTAATTAGAAAAAGCTCAGGAAAACCCAGGAATGTGATGAGAAAGTGTTGTAGGGTGATCTCCCCGCACTCTCACTGAGAGATGGACTCGCCCAATAGCTATATTTAACGCTTATGAGTGACCTCTGGGAGAAGGCTCAGTGGCATTAGTTACCACCTCCTGTACTCGTGTATGATTGTTCTATCGACTATATTCTCTAACTTCGTGTCCCTTAAATTGATGCTTACCACTCGGCACCACAACAATAAGTTAAGCGACGGTAGAGCATGGGTAAAAGCTTTGGTTTTGGAATCATATTACGCGAGTTCAAATCCCAGTCAAAACCATTATTTTCACTTTAGCAGCCTCGGGCTGATGTGGCTCGTTAGCTCGGGAGAGCAGCTCATCTAGGTGAAGGGTAACACCGAATGTAAAAAGCCCAGTTAAGAGCACTTAAAAATGTCCTTGTGCCAAACCTGAGGATGCTCACCAAGTAAATATAATATATCAGTTAAGCTTAGACACGCAGGGGAGAAACTGACAGTCACCGAGGGCTGTTGACTCCGTATCTACGCTTAACTGATATATAGGCTCTATCACTGATACCGAGCACTCTAACTTTGTGGACAAGTATAGTATCTGATATTCCTAAGTTTTCACCCATTTTAATACTGAACGGGGTTTACGTTGCTTAACTTCGGTGACCTAGCAGGCACCGGTGTCTCCAACGCTATTTGACCGTACTCCAACTTCAAACCTGGAGAACAATTACAGTTCCTGATATTGCTAAGTTGTCAGCCGTCTTAGTACTGAACAGGCTCTACATTTTTTTTTTAATTGGTGATCTAGTGGGAACCGGTGTCTCCAATGCAACTAGACCCATCTTAGTACTGAACAGGCTCTACGTTGCTTAACTTCGGTGATCTTGAAGGCACCGGTTTCTCCAACGCGATATGACCGTAATCTAATTTGAAACCTGAAGGACAAGTACAGTACCTGATATTCCTAAGTGGTTACCCATCTTAGTACTGAACAGGCTCCACGTTCCTTACCTTCGGTGACCTAACAGGCACCTGTCTCTCCAACGTGATTTGACAGTACTCTAAATTAAAACCTGGAAGACCAGTATCGATGCTGATTTTCCTAAGTACTCACCCATCTTAGTACTGAATAGGATCTACGTTGCTTAATTTCAGTGATCTAGCGGGCACTGGTGTCTCTAAGGCGATTTGACTGTACTCTAATTTCAAACTTGGAGGACAAGTACAGTCCCTGATTTTCATAAATGGTCACCCATCTTAGTCTTAACTTCGGTGACCCAGCAGCCAGTGGAGTCTCCCACGCGATTGTACCGTACTCTAACATCAAATCTGGAGGACTGATTTTCGTAGGTGGTCACCCATCTTAGTACTGAACAGGCTCTACGGTGCTTAATTTCGGATATTTAGTTGGAACCGGTGTCTCCAATGCAACTAGACGCACCTTAGTACTGAACAGGTTCTACGTTGCTTAACTTCGGTGATTTAGTTGGAACCGGTGTCTCTAACGCGATTTGATCGTACTCTAACTTCAAACCTGGAGGACAAGTACAGTATCTGACAGGTTCTACGTTGCTTAACATTGGAGATTTAGTTGGAACCGGTGTCTTCAATGCAACTAGACCCATCTTAGTACTGAACAGGCTCTACGTTGCTTAACTTCGGTGATTTAGTTGGAACCAGTGTCTCTAACGCGATTTGATCGTACTCTAACTTCAAACCTGGAGGACAAGTACAGTATCTGATATTCCTAAGTGGTCACCCATCTTAGTACTGAACAGGCTCTACCTTGCTTAACTTCGGATAATGATTTATTAAGCCCTTAAAAATAACACTGTTCCTAATTTGGGATTGTACTCGATTATATCTTAGTTTTCGTTCTTTGATATATGATTTTTTTTAATTTCTTTAACTTCTTCCAGTAAAACGTTTATCTCTTCTCTCTTTTTTCTTCAATTTGAATTATTTTTTCCTTTTTATTTTTATTCTTCGTTATAGGAATTAATTTTTTTTTTTTTGCTTTTCTCTCAACCACGCCTTTTTCCTTTTATGCGGTATTTGTTTTTTTTTCTTTTTTTTTCTTTATCTCCTCTTCAGTCATTTTTTTCTTTTTTTTTCTTTTTTTGGTATTTTCTCTCTTTTTCCTTTCTTTTTCTCTTTTTTTTTTAATTTTCTTTTCTTTATTTTTTCCTTCGTGTTTTTGCTTTTCTCTCAACGACGTCTTTCTTTTTTTTCTGTTTTTTTTTTCTTTTTTATTTCTTTATCTTCCCTTCAGCCATTTTTTTTGTATTTTCTCTCTTTTTCCTCTATTTTTCTCTTTTTTTAAAAAATTTTTTCTTTATTTTTTCCTTCGTTTTTTTTGCTTTTCTCTCAACCATGCCTTTCTCTTTTTCCTTTTTTTTTCTTTTTTTTCTTTATCTTTCCTTCAGTCATTTTTTTCTTTTTAATTTTCTCTCCCTTTTTCCTTTCTTTTTCTCTTTTTTTTTTCATTTTCTTTTCTTAATTTTTTCCTTCATTTTTTTGCTTTTCCCTCAATCACGCCTTTCTCCTTTTTTTCTTTTTTTCTTCTTTTTTCTTTTTTTTTATTTCTTTATCTTCCCTTCAGCCATTTTTTCCTTTTTTTTTTCTATTTTCTCTCTTTTTCCTCTGTTTTTCTCTTTTTTTTATTTTCTTTTCTTTATTTTTCTCATCCCCCCTTTTTTTAGACGCTTGCCTTTTAGGCAATCATTTTGTTACTTTTTTCTTTTTCTCTTTTCTTTCTCCTGTGCTTTTTTTTTCAGTTCTTAACCTTCCAGACAACAATTTTCTTTTTCTCTTTTTTTCTTTTTCCTTCTTTCTCTTACTCTCTATTATTCTTTCTTTTCTTTATTTTTAATTCAAAACTATGACGTCTCTTTATCTCTTAGTTTTCCCATTGTTTCTTGCACTTTCTAATATTTTGTTTTTCATTTCTTAAAGTTCATATTATAACTTTCATCTCTCTTTTTCTTTCTTACTTTTTCTTTCTTTTTTCTTTCTATTTTTATTTCTTTTCTTTTTTTAACATTCAAATCATAACTTTCATCTCTCTTTTTCTCGTTCTTTCTTTTTCTTTCTTTCTTTTTTACTTTCTATTTTTCTTACTTTCTTTTTTTAACATTCAAATCATAACTTGGGTCTCTCTTTTTTTCTTTCTTTTTCTATCTTTCTTTTTTACACTCTATTTTTCTTTCTTTTCTTTTTTTAACATTCAAATCATAACTTTGGTCTCTCTTTTTCTCTCTCTTTCTTTTTCTTTCTTTCTTTTTTACTTTCTATTTTTTTTTCTTTTCTTTTTTTAACATTCAAATCATAACTTTGGTCTGTCTTTTTCTCTTTCTTTCTTTTTCTCTTTCTATATTTCATTCCTTTCTTTTTTCAACATTCAAATCATAATTTTGGTCTCTCTTTTTCTCTTTCTTTTTCTTTCTATTAGTTTCCATTAATTGCAGTCTCTCTTTTTCTCTCCCTTTCCTTCTTTTATTTTCCATTAATCTTTCTTCTCTTTACCTTCCCATCAACAATTTGGTCCGTCTCTCTCTCTCCTAGTTTTTCCGTCTTTCTCTTATTTTCCATTATTTGTTTTCATTTCTTTATCTTCCCGTCAACCATCTTGTTTCTTTTCTGCTATCCTCCATTATTCTTCAAATGATACTTTAACCTTTCGGAAAGGCGAAATAAACAATATTTTCTCCTGATTGAATAAGAAATTAAAATAATTAAAACAGTGAGAAAATGATTTAAAAAAAAAACATTTTAAAAACTCAAAATATGATTCGATAAAACTGAGCAAGATTAATTCCTTCGCAAAACGATCATGAAACTTCGTGAAGACTGAGAGACACTACGGGAAGCGGGGATGGGAGAGAGCATTTTAAAGGTTTGGGTCGTTCATATGTGTATGGAAGCGGGCAGCCATGAAGGTCTCACACTAACGCCCGGCAGGTAATAAAAGTAACAATTAGGAATAAGAATATTTTTTTCTGAGAAGAGAAAAAATAGAATAAAATAAAACAAAAATAGAAATACTAGTTTAATAATGACACAAAGGAATTTTGATGAATAAAATTAAATAAAAAAAAGGGCCCCAAAAATTTAAAAAAATAAATAAATGAATGAATTAAAACGTTTCAGAATGAGAGGAAAAAAACGGAGAGAAAAATCGACAAGAAAATTTAAATATTCAAATCTAAACAAGCGTTTTGAAAAGCTCAGTAAATAGATTTTTAATTTTTAGATAAAAGAATAATTTTTTTTTTGAAAAATATTCTTTATTGAAAAAAAAAAATAAATAAAAAGCTAAAATACGGATTGGGAAAAAAAGGAGAGAAAACAAAAGAAAAATGAAGTTTAATTGAAGAAACGAACTTTTTAGTCCTATTTCGCTTTTTTAAAAATTTTTATTTCCTTCTTTAAACTTCAGTAATTATGACAATAGAATTGAATCTATTGTTATGAACACTGTGACAATTGGTTGTCACCTGAAAAGAATATTTTAAATGTTACATAGACTAGTGATTTCTAGTCTAGGGGCGTACTTAGGGCCCCTGCAAAGCTCGTAGTTGCAGGGGGTTACAAAAGTTTCCTAGAGGCCACAAAGCTCCTAGCAGATATTGTGCAATGCCAAAAATTTCTTAAATAAATAAGTATTCGGATTATATATTGGTATATGCATTTATAAATTTATATATCTATCTATATCTATATTATAAGGCACATATATGTTTATATATATATACACATATATATGATATTTACTTTTTTACGTGCACTTACCCGGGCTTTTTATATCCGATGTTAACCTCACCTAGATAGGATGCTCTCGTGAGTTAACGAGCCCCATCTGCCCGAAGTTGCTAAAGTGAAAGTTATGGTTTGGACTAGGATTTGAATTCGCGTAAAAAAATACTTCAACGCAATGTGCACTATCTATCTCATACCTTGAGGAAAAGTGGTAATTAATGCCTTTCCAAAGCTTATTAGTCCATATGTGAACGTAAACTAAAGCACTTGGATTGGAAATGGCGTATTCTAATTCCAAAGTCCGACTGCCTATCCTCTGTGCCAATCTACCCCCAGCCAAACAAAAGTGTAATTGGATAATCTTATCTCTATTTTTATTAATCAATGATGCCCCCTCTTGGTGTAAAGTCAAGTGCCAAAGATGTGGTAAATCTCCTAATGCCTTCAAGTGTAGATTGTGGTCAATATGTTGTTTTAGCCTAATTCGGACAATTTCACAAATGACCACAAGAGATTCACGCTAAGACCACCTTAAGGCGAAAATAAATATCCGAAATACTAGAAAATTAGTCCAATATTCACTTCGTTTGTCATTGGTGGATGTTTATTGTTTAAGATCCCATTTCCTCTCTCGAAGGGCAAATCCCTGGTGATAATGCTTGTTTGGTTCCCGACCATAATCAGTGTATAATCGTGTAAAAGTATAAACAGTCCAACAGCATGATGATATTAGTAAAACAAAAGCTTTATAGGTAAAGGAGACACTTTACTTATAGATAAAGGCAGCAACTATAATATTGATAT
>JAUZSX010343547.1:0-10432 GCA_034780655.1 Idiosepius hallami
TGTTATAAAGATGACAAACACATGAAATAATAATCTGTTTATCTTTTTAACTTAATAATATATATATATGTATGTATGTGTGTGTGTGTGTTACAAGAAATGAAAACTTGAAAGATACATACACACACACACCAAATTTACAAATAGAGAAAATTTTCTTCTTGTGAATTTTGTAGCAAAGACTATAAAAACTATCTCAGTTCATTCGTCAGCAATGTTAATGATTTTATTTCTTAAACAAAATATTTATTATGATTCTACTTGTTTCTCTGCTAGAAAAGCCAGAGTCACATAAAAAGATGTTGAGTGAGTTTTGCTCTCTGAACAATTAGGGATTTCACTGTCATTGTTGATAAGCTGAGAAATAAAGACTATCCAGAAAGGGTACCCCAGGGTACTTGACATATAAACAGTCTCTGTTGCATTAAATGTGGATAAAGTTCTCTCTTCAATCGATCGCACGATGGGAAAATTGTTTTGGTGTTAAACAAAAATCTGTTGTGTTTTTTATTTTAGATGAAAGGCTTAACAGAATTACCGCCCAACGCAAAAGGAAGCGGAGACGTTCTTTCTCATTTATGTAAGTATTGGGAATTCTTTTATTTCACTTTTACAATCCTTGAGATGAGGCTTCATTATTTGTACGTTTATTTATTTTTTGGGGGGAAGGGACTGTTGTCATCATCTTTGTCATTGTTGCATTAACAACTTTTGAGATTAAGCTTAATTGATATGAAAACTATAGTCTGCACAATAAATACACAAATAATCAAGCCCTATCTCAAAGATAGTAAATTTAACAAATAGAAAGATGAGGACTATAGTCTGTATTATAAATATACAAATAATCAAGCCTTATCTAAAGGATAGTAAATTTAACAAATATAAAGATGAGGTCTATAGTCTGTATAATAAATATACAAATAATCAAGCCTCATCTCAAGGATAGTCAGTCTAGTTGCGTTAGAGACACCAGTTCCTATCAGATCACCAAAGGTAAGCAATGTTGAGCCTGGTCAGTGGTTAGATGGGTTACCATTTAAGAATACCAGTTACTGTACTAGAGCAAGTAACAAATCTACACGTGGTACTCCTGCTACTCCTTTCGAGGAAACTAATTTTTACACCACACACATCACTGTGAGATACGATACGAATAAATGTCTAAGATAGCAATTTATTAAATATAAACATAAAGACTATATTGTACATAATAAATATACAAATTATCTTTTTATTTTAAATATAGTAAATTTAACAAATATTCAGATGAGGATTATAGTTTGTATAATATACAAATTCTCAAGCCTTTTAAAGATTTCTAAAAAATAATAAAATAATTATGTTAAAATTAAAATATGAAAATAAAGTTGTTTTTTTACCATCAAATTCATTTCAAATTTCAAAAATTGATTTTTTTCCTTTTTTTCTTTTTTATTTTTCAGATACTTCAAAAGACTTAAAATATCAAGACAAATCTGTTCATCTTTCTTTGATTCCCAATCCATCCCATTTGGAGGTTAAATACTTTTACCTTTTTTCAATTATACTTTTATAATTCTTTTTATTGTTTTTTTAACAAATAAATCATTATAAGTTATGCAAAATTTTACTTTTAATCATTACGTTTTAATTTGATTTAAATACTTATTTTTGGCCACACCTAAATTTTTTTTAGTTGCACGGACAACACCAGACTATGCTTCTAGTTTAACAGTAAAGATAAGGACAATAGTTTAAATACTGTAAATGAGTGGTTTTCCAGTTTTTGCCATTTTCCCCTTTACCGCTAGATGAAAATGCCTGCACCCCCCTCTTGTACCAAATGCCATAACAACAGGACATCTATGAGAATATATGGTGGAAGTATACAGGCAAGAACATCTATTTGCACTGACTGTGAAATGCTTAATTAAATCGTCCTGCTTTTTCAACCTTTCTATCAATACCAATTGAACATTTTACTATAATTGCTCTGAGGCACCCTTTACAATTTTAACGCCCCCTCATCCGACTACTTACTTGCCAGTCCCCCCCCTCGCGAAAGTTCATATCTCCTCCAAGGGGAGCAGTACTGCACATTTTGAAAACCACTGTTGTAAATAATACAAATGATTAAATCAATTTCATCCAATTTTGAATAATTTTTTTTTCTTTTTTCTGATTGCCATTTTTAGAAATAAAACCCAAAAAGTTAAATCTTTTTTTTTTCTTTCTTCTTCTCAAAGGCCAACAATCCGGTTGCAGTGGGCAAAGCTCGTGCTAAAATGCAATCATTAAAGAAAGGGGATTATAGTGAAGATGTTGATCGTTGTAAAGGAGATGGAGTTGTTTGTTTTCAAGTTCATGGAGATGCTTCATTTTCTGCTCAGGTCAGCAAAATTCAAATTCATTCTTTCCTTTTAAAGCATAAAAAAATGTCAATTGAAACTTTGTTGATTTTTCTGGAAAATTAATTTTGACAAATCATTTCTAGAAGTTTTTCTGCATGAAAATTTATGGAAGGATTTTGGAAATATTTCTCCATTTTGATGTTTATAAAACAAATTCAATTTTGGGTTTTGATTTTTATAATTTTTATGGGGAAAAAACATTTCTTTTTTTTAAAATTCAAATGAAAAATGTTTTTACACAGCCTTACACGACCTTCAGAAGGTCGTTGACTCTGTGTCTACGCTTAACTGATATATAATGATTTGGGGCATCGAGGGTGGAGCATTGCTAAAAGATTAGACTCTGGAATTGTATTATGCAAGTTCAAATTCCAGTAAAAACCATTACATTCACCTTTAGGTGCCTTGGGCAGATGGGGCTTGTTTACTTGGGAAAGCAACTCATCAAGGTGAAGGGCAACACTGAATGCAAAACGCCCAGGTATATTGAGCACACAAAAATGGCCTTGTGCCTAACTTGGGTTAGTGCTCAAGCAAATAAATCTTATAGATACTAGAAGTATTGCATGGCGCCCACCACTTGCCAATATTTTTTTTTTTCAAAAACGCTTCGTGTTTGAAAATGAATTATTTTTTCATAATTTTCAAAGTTTATTTTTAATTCAAATCGTATCTTCTCAGTGTTTGAAAAAAAAAATTTTAAGCAAGAATCACCACTTCTAAAATGCTGAAATGATTTATTCGGTCAAGTTGCATTGATAACAACGGTTCCCGTCAGATCACTGAAGTTAAGCAAAGTCGAGCCTGGCCAGTATTTAGATGGGTGACCATTTAAGAATACCAGTGTTCACAGTTCAATTTCATATTTTCTTCTAGAAATATAGCGCCTACTTGATCTAGCCACGCAAATTCTAAACCGGATGTTTAAATGCGGTGATTAGAGTTTTAATAGTATATTAGATGACCATAAAAGGATTCTTATGCTGTAACTCAACCAACGTAGAAAAACTTATGATGCTTAGAAAAAAATAATATATTAATGTAGATCCGGGTTATCCAAACTTTACAGTCCGAGGGCCATTTGAACTTTCACCCAACATGTTGAAGGCTGACGAACCTTCCGCTGGTCAAAGAGTGAATATTTTAATTAAACGAAGTACATAACACAAGCTTCATTAGTTAAAAAAATATTTATTTAAAACTTTAAAGGTTAAATTTCCACCAATAGTAATATCATAATAATATCACAATTAGTCTGTTCAGTTTCCTCAATGTGAGTGGTGAAACTGGCTTTTTCATGACAAAATTGTGGAAAAGTCTGGCTTTAAAGTTTATTTTGTTTATTTCTTAAGTGTCTCTGCGGGCCGGATTGATGGGCCCTACGTGCTGGATCTGGCCCGCGGGCTGCAGTTTAGACACCCCTGATGTAAATTATAATTTCTCTTTATGTCTGATGTGTTGTTTAATTTTCCTCCTTTTTTTTTTTCTCCGTCAGTTCCTGAAAGTCAAAATCGTCCAAAAATAAAGAAAATAATAAAAAACCTTGTCTTTAGTGATGATGAATCACAAAATGGCAGTATCCAATCTGGTAAGGAGGATTAACATTTTTTTTTGTTTTAATTTCTTTTTTTTTTAAATAAGTAAAAAAAGATAGAAATTTTCTTTGATTCTAAACCAGTCAAAGAATACCTGTCCTACAATAAGAATATTTAAAATAATGGTATGTTGTCACAGAGCTAATAATAATTAAAGAGTTAAAACAAATGGTAGAATTGCAAAATAGTGAAGTCTGTGACAAGAATAATCTTTATTAAAAGCATATTATTACAGTCCTATCAATAAGTAAAGAATTAAAAGAAATGGTTAAATCGCAAAATAGTCAAGTCTGTGACAAGAATAATCTTTAATAAAAGCATATTATCACAGCCCTACTAATAACTAAAGAATTAAAAGAAATGGTTAAATTGCAAAATAGTCAATTTTGAGACAAGAATATTCTTTAATAAAAGCATATTATCACAGCCCTAGTAATTAAATGTAAGTGATTAACAGTCGGGTGATAAATGTTAAGTGATGAAATGTAAACAATTCATTTGACTTTCTAAGAAGTAATTTACAAAAATAAAAGCATTTGCCTTGAAATCAGTTCCGGTACTAAATAGCCTTTATAGGTTGATATTTCGTTAAATGAATCAACCTAAATGTGATGTAAATCCAATTAGTGCTACAGCTCTGATTTTTTATCGGGTTAGCAAAAAGATGGCATAAAAAGTCGTTTCAGTGAGTGACAAATGAGCCGTTTAGTGTTTTGTCTTTTGTTTTAGATAGCACCTTCCTAACCCTAACCACCTTCCTAACCCGAACCCGAAACCTCCTGACCCTAAGCTTTCCAACCTTAAGCCATATCCTTGGAACCCTTCCCCCCAGCCGAGCAACGTAAAGAGATGGACGATAGTTTTCGAACGACACCTTAACAGTGTGTAATGCTGCTGTTCCCTCTCTTTAGAGTGTCTGGTGTCCGTGCCGTGCAGCATATGGATGAAAGGTGTTGGGGTGTGTTGGTGACCAGGGTGGGGTGTAGGATTTAGTTGGTCGGAAAGAGGAATGATTGTTGTAGTTGCCATGGGACTGAAGGGGCTGATGGGGACATGCTGATGAATTCTGCTCACACATTCATTCAGCATTTGCTTTGCTATAAATCGTTGGCACAGGATCCCTAACAAGATGAAGAGTCGGGCCAAACAGATTCACACTCTAATGCATGTGGCCCTTTTCCTATCCTGACGGGACCACAGGGTTGATTGTCGGGCAGCCGAAATGGCATTCACCCAGACACATGTGCGTTTCTCTTGTAGGATATGTGTGTGTGTGTGTATTTGTGCGTCTATGCGTGTGTCTGTGTGTGTGTGTGTGTGTGCGTGTATGTGTGTGTGTGTGTGTGTGTGTGAATGGTGATGGCAATTGATTGAAACAAGAGAAATTAAATCATTGCTATTGTACCCTTGAATCGAACGCATTTTTTATTTTTGTTTAATGGCATGTCAAACGTTTTAGGTCATTTAATACCGAGAACAAACATTTTTAGACAAACGTTTTTTTTTTGCCCACACATATTTTTTTAAATACCACAAAGTGCACTATTTGACCCATAGCTGGAGGAAACGTGGTGATTCATACCCTTCCCTAGGGAATTAGTCGAATTATAAATACAATTGGAGCGACTAGGATTCGAACTCACGTATTACTATTTCGAAGGAGGATTGCCTCTGACGCCGGGTGGACTTATCCGATTTTGTCCAAATTCAATGTTTGAGCAAAGAAAATTGTGAACTTTGACCCTTTATCTGCATTCGATTTGGGGCTTTAATTCATTTAGTTTTGTTAAAGACCAACGTGTATTGGTATAGTGTTAATTTACCTCCATGCTTTTTTAATGATGGGTTCGTGTTGTAGCTCATAAGACAATGGCTGAAAATGCAGAGCCATAAAAAAATCAAAAGAAATTCCATTTTGTTCAACTTGGTTGTTTTCAAAATCTTTTTTATTCTCATATTATGATATGCGTTGGCCATCGTTTGTCTGTCTATGTGTTTGTGTGTTTGCGTGTATGTGTGTGTTTGCGTGTGTTTGCGTGTATGTGTGTGTTTGCGTGTATGTGTGTGTTTGCGTGTATGTGTGTGTTTGCGTGTATGTGTGTTTGCGTGTATGTGTGTGTATTTGTGTTGGTGTATTTTACGTTCAAATTGGTTCGTTAACAAAAATAAAATAAAATAAACAAAATTTTATTTTCATGCAAAAAAAATAAATGAATTCATAAATTCATAATAGAGTTTTCGATTCTTTGTGCGTCCACGTTGTTAAAAGATCCGAGGGAAGACGGAACGAACGGACATAATTCAGCTAAGAAGAGGATATATCAACTTGGTCGAGCACAAACCACAGTTAGGCACAAGCTCAGAAAAGTCAATGAAATATTGTATTTTTTTTTTTAGAAGAAAAAGTTGCCATAAAGATTTAACAACAAAACAAGTGAAAAAATAATTTTTAATAACGACAAAAATTCATTGACTTATTTTGATATAAAAATGAAAAGAAGAGAAAATAACTAATTTTATCTTAAAGTTTTCTTCGTAAAAAAAGAACAAAATAATGAATAATTAAGGCCTGAAATTGCCAGAAATAAATGCAAAAGTTTTTATGAAATCAGTTTTGAAGAAATAAAATAAATAAAGTTATAAATCCGGTTTCGTGCGTTCGTTACGCCCGGTTACATATCAGGAATTTCTGCACCACCCTGCATATAAGATATTCTATTACATTTAAGACTGTGTTAGTTTGAAAGAAGGTTGGATAAAAATACGAAATTGTGGATCGAATATACCTTCCGTTATTTAATCCTTTTACTCAAGTGACCCAACCTGTTGTGATGCCGAGTGGTGGTGAAAGAAGGAACAAAGGCAGGTTGATAGATTAAAAGGATTTATAACAGGTTTTGTTAGTAGTGCAGAGAAAGGGTTAGTTTAGGCATTAACAGGGCGTCATGCCCGAACATCCAAGTAGCTTTGTCAATGCTTTTCAACGAGCATGCTAGCAGACTCTGCTTATATGTCTGTTGGACGAGTCTATGTAGTGATAGTAGGACCGTTACTCAATTCAACCTTCCGTTAGGTAATTGGAACTTCCGTTACTCAATTCGACTTTATGTTAGTTTAACAGGTTTTTCCGTTACTCAATCCGATCGTCCATAATGCCAAACGTTTATTTTTATAGACACAAAAAGATCTAAACCACGAATATATCCGGAAACTACCGAAGCCGATGTTAGAGGTTTAATAAAAAGAAACGGACAAGTGATTAAATGGATTTTATGGCAAGACATTCAGGTGATTAGTGAGAGAAAAGAAGGATCCAACACTAAAAAGGGGTCTCTTCCGTGAATCGATCAAAGGCAATTAGTCATGTGATTAACTCGTATTTTTGTCTTGATTTATGTTAACCCGCATAAAACGAGGGGAAAGATGGCCGTTCGGGTGTGCAATAGATGAAGTGAAAGAGGGGGTAAGAGAAAACAGGCGAGTAGTCACTGGGAGGGAGGGTGGTGGTAATGAATCAGGGCTGAGAAGCATTTAACACCTTTTTGCTCCTCACAGCACACTGTCATAATGACACTGTAACGCGTCGTAAGTGAATGGAACATGCAATGATTGGCCTCGGGGACTGATCCACAAGCAGCCGGGTAAATATCACTTTAAAAAAACACACACACATATACATACACACATAAGCACACACGTTCACACACACACATATACACAGAGACAAGTACAGCTAAGTCACGTAGGAGACACTGGTTCCCGCTAGATCACTGAAGTTAAGCAACGTAGAGCCTGTTCAATACTAAGACGAGTGACCATTTAGGAATATCAGATACTTTACGAGGCTGGTCGGCAGTTTGTGGTATAATCAGTCGAACGCATCAAGCATTCGAACTGAAAGCCTTTCTTAAACTCCTGTCTCACACAACTTTAAAGAAAAATCTTCGATAAGAGTCCCCCCCTAGAGTGAAGGCTTGTCAGTCTCAGTTTAAATTGCGATTGCAAAAAACTCTGTGAATAATTCAATCCCGAATGGGTGTGAAGAGATCTTCCTGCTCGACAACAACACAAAAACATTTGGATTGGAAGTTTATCATCTTTTAACTCTTCTTTGATTATAAATTATGGTAAAAGTTCAGATGTTGTAAAACACGATCAGAAATCTAAGTCTATGCACTCCTTTTACTCTATAGCCAGAAAAATAGAAAAAGAAAAGTTAATTCAAGGTTCTTTTAAAAAATTGGAATGACACTAATTTTACAATTATTTCTCGAATTGCTGTCTTTATCCTTACCTTCACAATGTTTCGGCCGATAAACCCTTCAGCCGTTTTCAGGTGATCGAATTCGGGAGACTTCTTGTCTAGCTGTATCAGGAATTGCCCAAAATGGCGACCGAAAAATTTACCCCCATCCCATAAACTTGCAAATAAAATGCACAAAACTCTATATTTTTATTGTTTTAGTGGTTTATTCGTGTTACTTAGTAACTAAGTAACAAGTAAGCGTGTAACTAGTTATTTATCATTATTTTTTTACGGACAAGTAATTTTTTGATTTTATAGAAATTTTTTAATTTGGAAAGGTACTTTTTGAATTTGATGAAAAAAATTGTTTTTTTTTCCATTTTTAAAAATAACAAATTCTCATTAAAATAGTTAAACTATATTATTCTCTTTGAATTTTTAAATTTAATCTTTGTTCGTTTTATTAAAAAAAAATTAAGGCGTAAAATTGTTTTTTCAAGAAATAACGAAGTTTTAAAAATTGTCGCTCATAGAATTTCCAAATATTCTCATCAGCATCGTTTCATCACTTCTGGGACTACTACCTAACCCTAACCCTAACCCTAACCCATCGTTTCATCACTTCTGATACTCCTACTTCTTGTCAGAATTGGCAATTTTGAGCCTAACCTTTTATTCAACACACGGGAGTAGTCAACTCTTGTTAACCTTGTACGAATAGAGTGTGGAATTCTTGCAATCTTGGTGATTACTGCATTTGGGTGGATTTGAAACCTTCAGCTGATGCTCACTTCAGTCTGTTGTCAGATATTGTGCCTCTGTCACAATAATTTGGGATACCACATCGGTAACTTCACTGACAACAGTGCTAGTTCATATAATTTTCATCATATCTTTATAACGCTTAAAGATATCATAATTTTGATGGCAGAATTCGATTCCTTCTGTCAAAAAACATATAATTGATGTACAGATCATCAAAATGCCATGACTTTGACAATATTCTGTTTTTCAAGTTGTTTAATGTGCTTTTCTGAAATAAAGTACCGTTAAACCAATTTTGGTGTTTGTATCACCAAGTGAAAGATTCGGCCTTATAAAGGCACTTAAGCAGCTCCACTTAAATCTCATGAGAATTTGAACTTTGCAAGCAGTCCCCAGAGCGCTGTGTGTAGATGCATGCTTATTCAAAGATAAACGGTACATATACTCAGAGGTTTAACACTAACCCCAAACACTAAACTGGGTATATTCTACCACAGTGCAAGATACGGTTGCTAATATTCTTTAAGTACCAATCATCTAACTACAGACAAGACTCGGCGTTGCATAATTTTGTTGATCTGCTGAGAACCGGTATCGCCAACGCAACTTGATCGTACATCTTGACATCCTGGGACATAAAAAATCCTTCAATATCCAACAACAACAATTGAATCATTTATTTGATTTATTTGATAAAGGAAAGTAGAAGAAAGATAATAAAAAGACTCTTTATCTTTCAGCAGAGATCATTTCCTTTTACTTTCTAAAGGTGGGACTTTGTGGATGACCCAAATTGCCCGTTTTGCGTTGATGAGCAGACCATCGCTACTTGTTAATTGACTATTTTATAATTTCACTATTTCTTCTTATACGGTTGCTAATATTCTTGAAGTACCAATCATCTAACTACAGACCAAACTCGGCGTTGCATAATTTTGTTGATCTGCTGAGAACCGGTTTCGCCAATGCAACTTGATCGTACATCTTGACATCCTCGGACGTGAAAAATCCTGAAATATCCAACAACAATGCCAATCATCTAACTACAGATCAAGCTCGACCTATGCATTATTTTGTTGATCTGCTGAGAACCGGTGTCGCCAATGCAACTTGATCGTGCATCTTGACATCTGGGACGTGTAAAATCCTGAAATATCCAACAACAACAATTGAATCTGGGTATATTCTACCACAATGCAAGATATGATAACTGATATTCTTGAAGTGCCAATCATCTAACTTCAGACCAGGTTCAACGGTGCATTATTTTGTTGATCTGCTGAGAACCGGTATCGCCAATGCAACTTGATCGTACATCTTGACATCCTCGGACGTGAAAAATCCTGAAATATCCAACAACAACAACAATTGAATCATTTATTTGATTTATTTGATAAAGGAAAGTAGAAGAAAGATAATAAAAAGACTCTTTA
>JAUZSX010343558.1:0-10432 GCA_034780655.1 Idiosepius hallami
CCTGGGCTTTATATATTCGGTGTTACCCTTCACCTAGATGAACTGCTCTCCCAAGCTAACGAGCCCCATCTGCCCGAATATTTGTATATGTATATATATAGTCTTTGATCGAACCATCTGGTATGTTGAGGGGATGTAAGTTGCCTTATTTTAGGGTAAAGGGGTCGCAAGGCACATTCTGCGTCGGTGCCACCATTTGGCTAAGCACAGCACTGCTTTTGGTTTTATATAACAACATGTATTACTTCAGGATATTAATTTTGCATCTTTTTTTTTGCATAAAACTTAATGCATTTTAGTTTGTATCTGTACACCACGACTGAGAAAAATTAACAGAAAAGTTGCTTGCTGTTTATTATCACTAGGTTTGATATGCAATTAAATTAAAGTAGCTGCACATAGAATAACTAAAGATACATAATCTTTACTTAAATCATTTGGTTTTAATTCTCATTTTTATTGATATAGTCATAATCTAGGCCAATATTTCTTTAGGCCTTACTTTAGTATTTCTGGGTGAACTCTGTAAATGTTTATAGCGAACTTTGATAGAATCATGCATTTACAACGATTGTCGTTTGGACCTGTGATTAAACTATTTAAACGAATCCAGAAATGCAAACTGTTCTCGTTCTGGAAGTTTTATCTTGACACTATGTAAAATTTGAAGTAAAAGCCGAAATAGCTTGTAACACGCGGCCGACCTGACCCCAAAAATACAGGAATAAACAACGCCACAACGCCCAGTTGTTATAAATAGAAAACAATGTATTCAAACAAATACACAGGGGAAAACAGTTACATACAGTGAACGTAAAAAGTCCAACTTGAGCACCCGGCTCCGGTACACAAAATAAACCACCTGCGTACTACATCTTCTCCTTGGACGGGACTCCCACCCGTCAAGCACCCAACGTGTGGCCCTCTCGTCTACCAACGACCCAACCGGTCCGATCCGGTCCGGTCCAGTCCCACTGACGTTGTGTCCTTCTGTCCTCTTTTCTTCCTCGACACCGACATTCTCTCCTCGCTCGAGATACGGTGTTACTTGAATATCTTCCCCCTCTCTTTTCACATCCCACCAGAACGACCATCCAATAAATAACACCACACACTATATCGAACTATTTTAAACATTTTTAATCCTTTGGAGCCTAAGAGGCGAAATATCGGCCATGACTACATAAGGTCAAAAAAGACATTATATTTGGCTTTAATAGGTTCTTCTAATATAATGACTCTGAGTGACTACTTGGTAATTTTGATAAGTCGGAGTTTAAAGGGTGAAGCAACTATTCCCTTAGGAGAAAATAATAACGTATATTTTCGGTCGGTGCAGCAGTTTTTGTGTGTTTTGCGTGTTGTACAATCTTACAATACGATAATTATCTGCACAGCCAACACTTACAAACCTTACATTTCATCAGAATTGGCCTTCTGTTAAGAAGTGGCAGTCATCATAGATGTATATTGTTACTTTCTTTTATTTTGTATGTCCCTATTCTCGTGTGAAAATAAGACCTAATCATAAGTGATGAAAGAAATAGTTTCATTTGATGACTATATAGATCGTGAGAACTAATGCTTTGTTTAGTTAACATCAATAAATCGATGAATTTCCTGCTTCGTGCTTCGTCTCCCAAAAGGTAACATAAGCTCGATACCTTCACTCAACATTAAATAGTTCAATACTATATAGTCATATCATCTTATATAAACTTATATATAAATGAAACGTGATAGTGCATCTGTCTGTGGAAAAGGTTGTTCTTCATTAACTTAAACTAGCTGAGCTGATTTTCATGAAAATTCCTTTAGTTGTACTTTATATTATATTTACTTGGTGAGCACCAACCCAAGTTTGGCACAAGGCCATTTTTACGTGCTCTTACCAGAGCTTTTTATATTCGATGTTACTCTTCATATATATATATATATATATATATATATATATTAGTTAAGTGTAGACACGGAGTCCACAGCCAAAAGCTTTCGGCCTGGTGACTGTGTAAGCGAGAAACTGGCAGTTGCCGACAGCTGTTGACTGTGTCTACACTTAACTAATATACATGCTCTATCACTGATATTGAGCACACTAACTTTTGGGACTAATATATTTTTATTTTTTTATATTCTTATTGAATTTCAAAAACGTTTTCCGTTATTTATTTTTAATTCAAAAACGCTTCTATATTTTATGTTTTTAAAAATGATTTTTTAAGCAACAATCTCCACTCTGATATTGTTGAAATGATCTTGAGTCAAGTGGTGTTAATTTTTTTACAATTATTTTTATTATTTGAACAACACTAGTTAAAGGGAAAAAAATTTGAGTTCAACTCAACAAAATGCTTTTTTTATAAAGGTATTTGACTTAGCTGCTTAAATAGATTGACTATACCATACATATTTAAATCTTAGTGGTTTGAATTACTAGTTAATCCAAAGCTGAAGGAAATGTGGGGATTCTTACTTTCCAAGTGTAGATTAGATTTAGATTAAATAGATATGGGGGGAGAGGAGATAGAAAAGGTTAAGTAATTGTAACACTAAGCAAAAAGTATAGATCAGAATACCTGTGGAAAATAAACGAAGAAAGGGAAAAAAAATTAAGATTATTTAAGTTGGCACTTTTGCAAAACAAGCAAATGGAGAAAGTTTTTTTTTTTGCTCGGACTCAAAGACTTTGCACTAGTTGTAAGACAGCAATTTGATTGGCTATGGTTAGGGTTGGGGTTCGGGTTTAGGGTTCGGCCAAATTTCTCCATTTGCTTGTTCTGCAAAAGCGCCAATAAGTTTATCTTATTTCTAATTGAAGCTTCCTTATTTGATTTTCATTGAAATTAAAGCTTTTGATATTATTTAAAGGATTAAGAAAGAAAAAAATAATTTGAAGTCTGAATGAAATGTTTACATTATTTACATGTTGCAGGATATTTACTCCACTTCCTTTTTCATTAAAAGAAATAATTTGAAATATTTATTCAGGAAATCTTTATTTGTTTGTTTGGACTTAACAGCATATCAACCTTTTTTGGTCATTTTTATGCTGTGAATGATTATTTTTGAATGTTATTTTGTACACACAGTTTTTAATAACGCAATTAGCTTTATTTAATTCATAGCTTTGAATGAGGGGATTTATACCTTTACCAAGAGTATTAGTCCAAATATAAATATAACATAATATAAACTCAAACTGAACGACCAATATTCAAACTTGCATGTTTCCATTCTAAATCCAACTGCCTATCTACTACCCCAAGTGGACCTACCCCCAAATTCTTTGAGATGAGGTTTCTCTATCAATTTATTTGTGGACTATTGTCCTCATCTCCCAAAGCTGTTATTTCATGTTTTGTTTTATTGCATAGTTTCAGGCCTTTTAATTTAACTATCATTTTATATATACACATTGTATTTATATTAAAAATGGAATAATGGTCTTTTCAACAAGAAAAAGATGAATATGTGATAAATGATTAAAACAGTGAATGTATGGTTGATATTGATTTTATATGTTAGTTGTACATTACATTAGTTTGCTACACATGTTTCACCCAAAGAGAGTCACCAAACAGACTTGAAACATGTGTAGTGAACCAAATAATGTAGATGTAATATATAAAATCAATATCAACGAAACATTCATTGTTTTACTTATATTTTTTCACATATATAAAAATGCAATCACAAAGCACTAAAAGTCATATTACAAACTAATTGAAAGCAAATAAGAAATGAAGAGAAGTTTTAATAGCAAACTAGAAACATTGCCAGCCTGGTTCAGGGGTTGATTTTTATGCTAGTTTAGATCTGTATTTTTTTTTTAGTAATTCAACAATTTTTTTTCTTTACAAGAACTGCCAAAATTTTTCAAAGTCTGCAGACTCGAGACAAAAACTTTGCAAAATAGTTTAGTTGAGATCATTCCACAGACAGACATGCAAAGTTATTCTTATAGTAGTAGTATATAAAACTTTTATCACCAAAAACTCCTAATTCTTTTGAAGAAAGGATGCTAGCCTATTTCAGTGCAATATCATGTATATGGTAGTTATATGGTTTATTTCCAACTTTTATAGCTCAGGGTTTTTTTTTTTTTTTTTTTTTTTATTTATGATACAAAAAAAAAATAATATACAATACTAAAACACTAATTTCCAATAACCAAAAACTACTTAACAATACTGAAAGCAAGGAAAAACAAAGAAAATATCTAAATTATCTTGATTTCAAATGGAAAAATGTTTTATTGCAGCTTGAACCCATACTCATCAAATCCATGTAGATTTTTTACATGTAACTTCAAAGTGGAAATCATCTCAAAATTTCACACCAACATTTTCTTCCAACTCATTTTAATAATTTAATGGACAGCCTTTTTTTTTTTTTTTTAAATATATTTTAGTTTAATAGGCTGTGGGACCAAGGATGATATTAACCTAAATTCTATTATTCTTTAATTTGGGGAAAAAAAGGGGCAAATCAATACAAATAGTCTCCTGAACTTTATACTATTTTTTTAAATAAAAATGTCTGAATATTGATGCAGTAAATAAAAAGTTGGATTGTAATTGGTCAGATAAAGCTAGCCAAAATTTCAGCATCCAATTTGTGAATTAGGATCGAAATAAATTAATTTAATGCAACCAAATTTCTGCTGTGAGAATTCATGGAAAAATTTCTTACTATTTTATACACACACAAAACAAAGAAAAAAATTATGCCTACCACTTTTACAGGCCATTAAAAGTGATTTGTTTTTTATGGTGACAACATGCCCTAGAACCAGAAATTGTGTTTTCCTTTCATTGGTAGAAAAGATTATATCGGGTGTGTGTGGGTGTGTGTTATTTTTTTTTTTTCACTTCTTAAGAAAAAGGGAAAAAAAGGTTAACACCTGCATAGACAACAATATTTCTCACTGAAAGCAATTTACTTTATGCTTATCAACTTAACACAACCTTTCTCTACACAGACCCAGTTTTTACAAAACTTGAAAATTGCATTGTTACGATGACTGAACTTATGCATTGATTCATGACCTGAAAGTTTCACCTATGTAGCAAATATTGACAGTGTGAGACTAAGAAAGTAATTTCTGTCAGTATGACACTAAGAAAAGCAATTCCTGAACTGGACATGCATAAGAAGCATAGATGTGTCACTGCATTTCACCAGGTTGGAAAAATTGAACTGATTAACATCTAACAGCACCTGTTGAACGTTAGACGCACAAATGGTAGTAACTATGTAGAACAATAAATTCCAGAGCACAAAAAGTTACTTATTTTAATGCTACCTCCTGTCTTAGGTGTCCAACTTAAAAAAACAAAGTTGGCATTACTTTTGGAACATTCCTCTTATTTAAAATACCAAAATAATAAAACTTAATTTTCTCACTTTCAAAACGATTGAAACAGACAATAGTGCTCACCTATAATCTGTAATTAATAATAAAGTATACTCTATGGTTTAAAATATAATTGTTTAATGGTGTCTTCAACCTTTCACTAATTAATAAATACTAGATAAAAAAAAGAATTCATACTAAATAAATAGAAATTAATTAGGCATACAAAACTGACCCATTCAAGATTGATAGAAGACGGAGAAGAACCTAAGTGCACACTTTGCAACCAGCAAATGTAAAACATACAAAAACTTCTCAAGAAATTATTTCCAAGCAACAAAGATCAGCCAAGTATTAAAAAAAAAATCAAACCCCCAGCAAATTATGCAATACTTGCAAGAAACAAAACTGTTTAAACTTCTCTAGATGAAACAAACAATATAAAAACAACCCTCAAATGAATAACTACTAAAAATAACCAACAAATGAATAACTACTAAAAATAACCAACAAATGAATAACTACTAAAAATAACCAACAAATGAATAACTTCTTAAACAAACCAACAGAAACATAAAGCAGAATCAAATCAACCAATAAGTATAAACAAAATAACATATAATGAACTTCAAGTGGTTGATATGCCCTAAAACCCCAAATCAAACATGAGTTCCTTCCTGCACTGATATATCAGATTTTTCACACTAACTTTATCCAAAGAAATTTATTAATTTATTGGCAGTAACTTGTGGTCGAGCATGACTGTCCTCCATCTTGGTTCTGTGGACCCTTTCGGGAGGATGCCTGTGCGTGTTGTCTTTTAACGTCAGTAGACTGATGCACTTGCAGTCACCACACGGCCCTTTGACAGAGGAGGACCTGGTTCCAATAGCATGGAGAGAATCACGACTGGAGGCCATCCTCTGTCACAGACTTCAAGCACCTTCAGTACCGTTGTGTCACAGCAGACATCATCTGCCGTTGAGGTCTTGCTCTATTTAACCCTTGGCAGTTGAAATGGCCCAGGGGATAGACAATCGGGTTTCAGAACTGTAATATGTGGGTTCGAATTCAAGTTGTTCTGTCTACGTTAACATGTCAACTAATACCCTTGGAAGAGGTATGAAGCTCTATCTATCCAAAGAAATAACTATCCAATATTTTACAGTAGTTTGGGACTTATCATTTGTATTTACTGTCCAAGCCTAACACAAATACATAATTTAACACAAGGTCATATCAAGGACTCTTGTAGGTTGGCCTGACATTCTAGCTACAAAACTAGGTTTTATTGTCAAGAATTTTCTTTTTACTAGATAAACCACCTGTCAATTCTCAAGAGCTGTGAGTACTTTGGCTTTTGAAGACACTGTTGTCCTTGACAAGTTGAGAGTTTGTTCTCCAAAGTTAACAAGCCATGAAAGTTAGGGTAAACTAAAAGTAATCATTAAATGGGATGTCAATGCACATATAACACCAAATCACAAGTAATTAATCACCTTCCTAATGCAATTGCTCATATTTTATATATATATATATATATATTATATATATTAGTAAGTGTAGACACGGAGTCAACAGCCGTCGGCAATGCCAGTTTCTTGCTTACGTGGTCACAGGCCAAAAGCTTGATATATGTATATATGTGTGTATGCTTATCAAATATACACACTATCACAAAAATTTACTACTGACAATTAAAGTGGTAAAAATTTTCTCCATAGATTTTTATAATGTGGTGAGTGGTGACTACCACTTTTTTATAGGGGAAGGCCAACCCTCATGACATGTTAGAATGCGAAGGAAATCTGCAAATGGTTCTACATACCCCAACCTATTTTGCATAGTTTGCCACATACCCTGCAGGATAGGCTTCCTTTCCACCCAACTACTGTCTTGCATCAGTGGCTCCGTGGGTTAAAAGGCCAACATATATGTTATATACACACACATACACACCCACATATATATATACGGCGACGGTGGAGCATTGGTAAAAGTTCGGGTTCTGGAATCATATTACGAGAGTTCAAATCCCAGTCAAAACCATTACATTCACCTTTAGCTGCCTCAGGCAGATGGGGCTCGTTAACTCGGGAGAGCAACTCATCTAGGCACATGACAACACTGAATGCAAAAAGCCCAGGTTTATAGAGCATATAAAAGTGGCCTTGTGTCTAACTTGGGTTGTTACTCGACCAAGTTAATATAATATTAGGGCCAAAATATTGGTGTGTCTTCTTTTGCCTTATGTTCTTATATATTGGGGGTGGGCATGGGGGGATGTTTTAAGGGTTACATTTTTTTTTTAAAGTCCCCCAAAAACCAGGCAAGATAAACTTAAATCTTTCAATGACGTCCATTTGGGGAGAGGGTTGAGTTGGGGGGGGTCACAAATAAATGTTTTGAACTGCTTTTTTGGCTTATCTTCAATCTTGTTGGATTTGGCCTGAATAATTGCCCCCCCCCCGAATGCAATATCATCTTTCAGTGTTTATTCTTTAAGGAAACCATCTATCAATGTCTGAAAGAAAGAAATACTGAAAAAGACCCACAGGGTTTTATAAAGATCAATGGGGGGACACACTAGGGAGGGGACACACACACACATACATGCGCTTATACAAACACACACACACACATATACATACACTCTTTCTTTCACACACAATAGAGAGGACACACACACACTAGAGAGAGGACACACACACTAGAGTGAGGAGACACACACAATAGAGAGGACACACACACTAAAGAGGACAGACTCTCTCTCTCTCTCTCTCTCACACACACACACACACACACACACACACACACACGAGAACAAGAGGAAAATATAAAATTAAAGATTTTAAAGATGTCTCTATTTGTGAAGGAAGGACTGCCCTAGTTTGTGGCCCTTAAAAAAAAGTGTTTTTGAATTGAATTTTGAAATCCCCCTTCACCAGCAGAACACAGACAGTGCCATCCCCATTCTTGCTTTTACTTAAAAACACTGAGGTCCCCTAAGCAAAGAAAAAGCCTACATTGTAAATGCTAACCTAGATTCTATCTGACCAGCTTTACAAGAAGAAAGAACTGGAGATCAAAATCCAAGTTCTTCAAGTCAAATAGAAAAAGAGGAAGAGGGGGAGGGGGTGTAGATAACGAATGAAAAAGAAAATCTTTTTTCAACATTGACAAAAAAAAAAAATTCACACATTTTGAATGAAATCTTGAAACTTTCTTTTAACACCTTCACTGCCACTCATTTGTTGCTGCCCTCATACAGACAGTCACTTTTCAAAGAAAATGTCATATTCCAACATACATATTTTTGCTACTTATTTGCCCACTGCTGCCCTCACCCGGCCAGCTGTTTTTAAAGAAAATGTCATATTCCAACCCACCTATTTTTGCTACTTATTTGCCCACTGCTGCCCTCATCCGGCCAGCCGTTTATAAAGAAAATGTCATATTCCAACCCACCTATTTTTGCTACTTATTTGCCCACTGCTGCCCTCATCCGGCCACCCATTTCTAGAGAAACTTAACTCCCCAAATCTTAACCCAATGGACCATTATATTTTGGGGCGCAGTTAAGAAAGATACATTTTTTAAGGTAAATGCAATGGTTTCGACTGGGATTTGAACCCGCTTACTATGATTCCAGAGCCCAAGCTTTTACCAATGCTCCAACTTCGCTGAGTCAATATCTGATAAACTTTTATTGAAATAAAAGAAAATCATTTCTATTCTTTTTTTTTTAAATTGTTCACAGCTGCAAGAATATCCTTGCAAAATATGCAAAGAGCAAAAAATAGATCTATTTAACCCGAATGAATTACAACTGAATATATATTTTTTTTACAATGGTCGACAAAGGCAATGGTGTCAGATGATTTGATCAAATTGCTTAATTAGTGGAAAAAAAAAAACAACCTAAAATTAGATAATTAGAAAAAAAATAAAAATAAAAAAAGCTATCTTTAAGATCAAAATATATTTTACATATAAACTTTTTCAGTCTTTCGTTCTGTGGACTGAAATAAAGGTTTTGCATTAAAAGTGAGGAGGCCTTGTCCTAGAAAGCAGAAAAAGTTTTTTCTTTCTTTGAAAAGATCAAATGATAAACACACAAGCAATGAATGACATTTCAACAACGTGAATGCAGGTCCACATTTATCAAATGACGTCAACAAAAAGAGACATTTCAAAAAACGAACCAGAATTGACATAATGTAGCGGAAATATTTTCTCATTACTAATGAACAATACTGATTCCATATAGCATTTTAACGAATCGTTAAAAGATTTAATTAGCTAAAGACAAATCAAATAAAATTAGTACATAGATTTAAAAATCTAAAAAAACAAAAAACCAAATGAAGTAATGGGGTTTGTTAACTCGGTAGAGTAGTTCATTTAGGCGAAGGGAAACACTGATTTCAAAAGGCCAAAAAAGAACCTCCAGTTTAGGGGGTTCTTTCTCGTAAAACAAGTATGCTACGGAAACAGCAAAAAAACAAATTTGCTGCCCAATGCACTACTGGGTGTAACGATTGAGCATAGGGCTAGCAACTCTTCCTCATAAAACAAGTATGCTACAGAAACAGTAAAAAAACAAATTTGCTGCCCAATGCACCATAAGTGTAACAATTGAGCATAGGGCTAGCAACTCTTCCTCATAAAACAAGTATGCTACAGAAACAGCAAAAAACAAATTTGCTGCTGAACACACCACTGGGTGTTATGGTTGATGATGGAAGAACGTCCCCTTAACATTAACCCCAGCCTCAATATGAGTGTGGAACCTTAGGCCAAATGAATTGACAGTTTGTCTGGATAAAAGTTTTCTAAACTACTTTCATTCTTACAACCAGTTAGGCTTTTGTATCACTGGTTCTGCTATTAGTACATATGATATTCTGCTAAAGTCACAGCTGTGCTGGGCAGGCCATGTCTTCAGAATGGAGTCTCACCGCCTGCCTAAGTAGGGACCCCAATTTTCAGCGAACTGAACGGAATTCTGTTTTTTTAGTGAAATCCTTTTCCATGTCATTCATTTTTTTTTCTTTTTTCCATAAAATATACGAG
>JAUZSX010343569.1:0-10431 GCA_034780655.1 Idiosepius hallami
TACGGTTAAAAGAAACACCTGAAGAAGGCCTGAGGGAGACTAGGCCGAAACGTAGTGTAATAACATCAAAAAATACCCACTGAGATGAGGACAAAAGTCCGAATAATAAAGTTAATACCTAAATTACGATGCCTATCTCAAAAATAAAAATAAAAACTATGATTAACTTTTGAAGACTCAACATTTCTACTTGACATGGCTAAAACACAAGAAGAAGTGTATGTAGTACCCCCTCATTATTTTTTTTAGTGTGGGTGGGGGTTATGTTCATTAGGCCTCTTGCAAATCGTGAAAGAACGTTATGAAACAAACCTTTTGTGAATTTTTCTTCAGCGTCTTCTTCATCCTCCACATGTTCTCCATTTTGTCTGCGCTCTTCTGCCTGTTTCTCTGCTTCCTGTTTCCTTTTTGTACCCACAATCCACTGCAGGCACGAGTCAGTCTCTTCCCAGTTGCCACTCTTGTT
This sequence comes from Idiosepius hallami, assembly GCA_034780655.1. Taxonomy (NCBI): domain Eukaryota; kingdom Metazoa; phylum Mollusca; class Cephalopoda; family Idiosepiidae; genus Idiosepius; species Idiosepius hallami. Next base: position 467 of record JAUZSX010343569.1, read on the forward strand.
CACAGAAGAATCAACCATACTACCAGAGTTTTCTTCCTCCTCTTCTTGGGCTTCCATTTCACGGGCAGCCTTCTCTTTGCGGCAAAACAACTAGAAAAAAAGAAAAAAGATATTTAAAAACTAAGTTACTTTAATGAACATAGTATTTATGTTTTTGTGATACTCACAATAACAGTCTGATGAAGCTGCAATTGTTAGTTGAAATAAACACCAAAATTATTCGTAATGGTTTTCTATATTATTTCTTTTTTCATCAAAATCACTGTTTCCAATTTTAGTAAAATTTTAATAGCCCTTCATTGAGAGAGAGAGAGAGAGAGAGAGAGAGTAGATGTCAAGATAATTTTTTTCTTTCTTCTTTTATTAGACATACTTAAATATGTCTAGAAATCAATATTCTAATTCTAAAAGCTATATATTAATTAAATAAAAAAGCCATAAGTAAATTTAAAAAAAAACAAAAACAACTTAAGTTTATCTGTTCTGAAGAAGAGCGATTAAGTGACTAAGGTTTTCTTTCTTTCTCTTCTGTTGATATTGTTATTATTATAAATTATTATTATTATTATTATTATTATTATTATTAAAAATCAGAACAGTGACTTGAATAAAACCTTAAAATCAACTAAAATGAGAGAAAAAAAAAAAAAAAAAATTTTTTTTAAAAAGGACTAAATTTTGAATTAAAAAAAGGAAAAGAATTTTCAAGAAGCAATTTATTCTATAAAACATTATATTCTATTTGGCAAAGCTCAAACAATTATATTACTCAGCTAGCAGGGTTATTTGGTTTCGCCTGTTTACCATAACATAAAGTAATCAGCAATAATATACTTTTGAGTGCTAAGTAATTAACCAAGGAGATTATTTTTTAGAAGAGGTCTGTGCAGAATGGTAAAACCTTAGATATTGGAACTAAAGCATTCCAATTAAAAAACAGATTGGTTCAGTGTGTTTTAATGAGAGAGTGAAGCAATTAGAAAAAAAAAAGTATGGATTGATTTCTAACTGAAAAAAAAACAATTAAACAAAAATGCAAAGGTTTATTCAGAAAGAGGATTTTAACATCGAAACGACAGTAAAAAAGGTAATAGGACTACAAAAAAAAAAAAATCAGAGATAACCCCCCCCCCCAAAAAAAAAAAAAACAACTAATTTTACATTTCATAGTGAACTGTTAACAAAGTAGTTATCTGTCTGATTTTTTTTTTTTGTAAATGAGGTTTGGTAATTTGCATTTTTTATCATTGTTAATTTGTTTTTACTGCATATCAACCATTTTAGGTCATTTAATGCCGATAACAATCATTTTTGAGAAACATTCTTTTTGTCCATACAGTTTTTTGAATAATACAATATACACTATTTAATCCATAGCTGGAGGAAATTTGAAGCTTTGATAATTGTTAGACTATGCCCATCTTTATTGTGATATACACAATTTCAGGGGTTCTTTTTGACGTGATGGTTTTCAGTTTGACAAGAAATACTTAAAAGCACACTGACATAAATTTTCGGCATATTACGATAAAAGTGAGAACAATAGCATGAATAATTTAAATAACACAAATAATTATATGAAAATTAAATCTCAATATTTATTTTATTCTCAAAATAATGGGAATATAGGTTACTCTTATAGTTGTAATCAAGATCAAAGTCACCTTTGATAATAACAACTACAACAATATACAGGGTGTCCCAAAAATATGTATGCACCTCTAACCAGCTGATGACATGTTTTTTAATCCCTTTGCTTCAGTAGCAGTGTCTGGACAAAAAAAATGTTTCTCAGTTTGAGAACAGGCAGTGAAAAACTATAGAATAATGTTCATAAAGTCATTTACATGTTGAAAATAAACAAAAAAAAATCTATGCATCTGGTCTACAACTATTTAAAGTGTTTATACATTTTTTTTGGACACCTTGCACAGTCAAGTCACATTGGAGACATCAGCAACAATAAGCAGTGTAGAGCCTGTTCAGTACTAAGATGAGTGACCACTTTGGAATATCAGGTACTGTACTAGGTTGGTTGGCAGTTTGTGACATGATTAGTCAAATGCATTAAGCATTTGAACTGAAAGACCTTGCCTCTCTCCCCACTTGTCCTTCACAACAACTGACCACACAAGCTAAAAACTTCCTTGTTTAGAGTTACTCCCTAAGGTGAGGACTGGGACTTTCAACACTTGGACTTTTTCATCAATTGGACTTTTTTTTTTTAAATTTAAGTTCGGTAATGTTTGCTAACATTAAGTTAAAAGAAAATGAAGCCATTTGAAGAAGTTTGTTTAGATTTTTAATAAAAAAAAAAGAAAATAAATTAATTGAAATAAATGTTTTTTATTATTTTTATAAAAGTTTGAAAAAGTGGATGATATTTACTTTATAGATGTTTAAAAATCTCTCGTAAAAATAACCCCTAAATTGTCAAAAGGACAAAAAATTTAACGTAATAAAAGCATAATTGCATAAATAACTTTATTACATAAATAAATGGAATTTTTTTCTTTTGGGTAATTAAAGTTATTGATGTTGAGGTGATGAATTGTCAACATGATGAATAGAACGTAATGAATCGTTGGGTGATGAAAAGTCAGAAAACAGAAAACCCAATGGGAAAGATTTTGATTATATTAACACAAGCAGAAGATAGCGGTTTTGAATGAACCTGTCCTGAAATGGGCAAATGTTAATGTGAAGTGCAGGATCCCAAACTCTCTTAATTTCAATAAATAACTGCAAGCAAACAATGCTGCACATTTGAAGGAAATCAATAATTGACAAAATAAGCAGCTGGCTCCCTTAAACAGTCCGGTTCACCCCCAATGCCCCTGGTTAAATGATTAGTTGGGTGGTGGAAGTGGAGGGGGCCAATGGTGGAAGAAGGTAAAGGAGATGAATGATGGAATACATATGAGGCTGATTTTGAGGATGGGGTTAACTGGCCAAATTGTACATTCCAATAATGATAGAAAGAAAAAAAAAAACTTGTAGGATTAGGTCTCTATACGTTTTTTCCCTCACATCCAAACTGATTTTAACCAAGGCCTAGGCTACAAAATTGTTCCTGAACACTAGATGTTAGTTGTTTGCTTAATGACATATTGGAAAGTCCACTTCAGTATCATAATACACAAGTTCAATTCAAATTAAGGGATAGGTCCATACACCCTACTAAGGAGAAGTCCATTCGGCCTATTGGGTAGGCAGTCGGCTTCGGAATCGTAGTATGCGAGTCAATCCCAGTCCATCCATTTGCACCTCTAATTGGATTAATACTCTTGGGAAAGGTAGGAATCCCCAAATTGCCTCAGGCTATGGTTTAAATAGTGCATATTGCGTATAAAAAAAACCTATGTAAACAACATTTCTTAAAAATAACATAATGGACTCATTCATCGCTGGCAAAAGTGCATTGAGAATGTAGTGACTATGTAAAAAAATAAATCCTGGAGCACAAAAAGGTCGCTCATTTTAATGGTACTACCCAAGACTTTGTAGCTCTTCAACTTTTAAATATTAGGTGGCATTACTTTTGGAATGATTCTTATTACCGTTCAAGTGCATTGAGAATGTAGTAACTATGTAAAAAAATAAATCCTGGAGCACAAAAGGTTGCTCATTTTAATGGTACTACCCAAGAATTTGTAGCTCTTCAACTTTTAAATATTAGGTGGCATTACTTTTGGAACGATCCTTATTACCGTTCAAGCCATAATTCTCTAAATAGTTGATCACATTTTCAATGATTATTTAATCTCAATTAGAATATTTGAAAAATGTACAATGACTCTATTTAATCCCAGCTGAGTCAGATCAAACTTAAAACTAGGGTGATTCATAACAACCAAGGGAGAGGGTAATGTGATCAACCTAGGGAATTGGATGACAGGGGATATCATGCCAAACCTCTTTCCCCACACATATATATCTATAAAAATGATTGAAACTAGAAAATCATTCCCTCTTACTCATTCTAAATTATAAGTTGTATATTTATTATGCGGATGATTTGTTAAATTCACAATATTTCAATCAGTTCACCTTTGGCCTTCTCCAAGGCTTTCTATTCATAGTCAGAATCAAAACTGTGCTATGATGCTTTTGTGGTGTCAAATCAATGAATTGAATCTTTACATTTTTTTTTTTGGCTTCACAAAAAACATCAGAGTGCAGTTTTTAATTTTAACGTTTAAAAAAAAAAAAAAAAAAAAAAAAAAAAACCCTGAAGAAAACAAAGCATAATTTGTCCAAAACAAGCAGGTGGCCAAACCAAAAGTTAATTGTTTATGAAAATATATTTCACTGTCAAAGTTGATAAGTGCATTGTACACCAAAGTTAATAAACGTTTGTTATTGTTTATAACAAAGGCTTTTTGGGTCTTTGTTTTCTTAGATTGATTGGCAACTTTTATTCTCTTTTGATGCCAAAATCCATTACATTTTCAACCAAACCACATCTATCTCTACTTTTCATGGATCTAAAAAAAGCAACATGAGCGTGGAAAGAAACGAGAATGACCAGTCAAAATTTGGTAATTACAAGACCATCAGCGTTTCAGTATCATGAGTAATAATACGACAAGACATCTTAACTAGTTGTTTTGTCTACATTCATTTTTTGGACTTTTGCGAAAGGCATAAATTCTTACAATGCCTCTAGTGATGGGTCCAATAGTGCATATTGTTTTATTAAAAAAAACTTTGTGGAAAACAAAAAAAAAAAAACGTTTTTCAAAAATGATAATTCTTGGTATTAATTAAACCACCTAAAACAGTTGATATGACATAAAACTAAAGAATCAAACAAACATAAATTTAGTCACAGCTCTGAGCAAAGTGAATGATGAGAAACAAACAAAGCCATGAAAAAAACGAAGAAAGACACAAACCATTTTTAATAAAAGTTTTTTGTTTTTCAATTTTCTATTGTTTACTTGACATAAATAGAATGATATTCATGTTGAGGAGTTATGACATATTTTATGTATTGTAAGTTACAATAAAAATATTTAGTAATATATGTCCATTTAGAAATGGTGAAAATATTCATTGCTTTACAGCTATTAAATTACACACAGTGAATGGAATCATTATTTTATATGTTAAGTTACAATGTGAACATTTATGTTAATTTTTTTTACATTAAAATTATTTAATCTTTAAAAATGTATATAAAAGTTAAAGTATGTGTATGAGAGGACAATCAGTCTCTAGCAAACTCTTCTGTCAATTTCGGGTCTATGAAATTGAAATTTTATATATAAAGTATTCAGACCTGGAAAAACGTTTTTACCAGTTTTGAACATGAAAATTAGCTTAAGTTAAAAGATCAGACTATTGGAGTCTCTACTAAACTACTCTGCCAATTTTGGTTTAAACACTTGAAATTTAATTTATAGGTTATTTGAACGTGTGGAATACTTTCTAATTGGTTTTGAGCCGGGAAAATAGCTGGTAAGGGGTTAGAAATTAGAATTATTAAAAAAAAACTCAAAAAACATATGAAAATTAACCCAAAATGCAAGCACCACAGCATTCAGATCATCAAAAATTGCAATTATATATAATTTATAAATACACAACTAAAGTTTTACCATTTAGACCATCAGGAGGATATTATTAAATGTACAAACAAGAAGGAAAAACGAACGTTCCATAAAGATGTAATTAGGGTTTAATTAAATGTAATTAGTACACCTTTGTGGAATTTTCCCAATTCCAAGTTTCTACTCAGTTAAGTGGTTCTTGATTGAATCATGTTCCCCTGATGCTAAAAGGTGAAAGCCAGGTAAAGAACTTCTACGTTTAATAAATCTTAGGTCTACTACAGTAGGAATGACTTTTTTTCATTGCCTTTCCACTCAAATTTTTTTTTTTTTTTTTTTTTTTTTTAAAAAGTAAATGTATTTTAGAAGTTTTCATATTTTACAGGTATTATATTTTGTAAATACAAAGTTTTTTTATATTTTAAATGTATTATCTTTTGGACATACAAGGTTTTCTATTTTAAACCACTTTTTGCTTTGTTTAAAAAATTTTTTTTATCAAAATAAAGCAATCAACTCACATCAACTAATGCCTCCACAGCACCAAGAGTGTCCGACTGCGATGAGCTGTCTGAGGGCCTCATTGTTTGCATGGTAACTAATGATCGTCGATTTACAACACAGTGTTCAACTAAATTGATTAATAATCCAAGACCCTGAAAAACAAAAATAAAGTCAATGAAATAAGAAATTGAAATAATATGAATTTTGAGAAAAAAAAATACATGTATGTCAGTGGAGGGAGAAGTGTAAGAAGGTGAAATATTACATTGGGGATATGCCATAGAATTTAGAAATCAAGTGAATTTGGTTTGAGGAGAAACTAGGTGTCATTTTGAAATGAAGTAAGTTTTGACCTTTGAGATGATGTCTATATGTTGACAGATCTTAAGTTGATGGGCAGAATTTAGGTACAGGACAAAATTTTTCTTATAGTTAGTTAATTGGGGACTGACTGGTTGCAGGTGAGTAAGTTTCGAGTTTGTTTTAATTTTAAGAATCAGATAATTGGAAAATTAGAGTTTCGATTCATTTTCAGGCAGTCAATGTTTTGAAAAGTGGAGAGATAGACATCTCTGCTAAAGTCGGCTTGAAGGGTACGGAAAAGGATGTATGGGCTTATTAGTGCCAATAAGTTAGATTATTTATTAAAAGAAAAAAAAAACTTTATAATTCTTTCTCTAGGGTTTGATTAAATAAAAATATATTGATATTTTTATTAAATATAAGAAAATGCCCTTGTTGTAAATGTTCCCATTATGGAGAAGAATCCCTCTTTGCAGGTAACAAACAACCATTGAATGAGTTAATAGTGTATTAAGGTACTATGGTAATGGTACAGAGAGTATGGTTATGGTACAGAGAGTATGGTTATAGTACAGAGAGTATGGTTATGGTACAGAGAGTATGATTGTTATAATCACTCCATCCTAATACAATGGAAAATGAAGGTAAATTTTTTCCCCAAAATTGTGTATTCTTTTAGGTAGGCAAAGTAATTTTCTTTTTTCAATGTAAAAATTTCCAAATGATTAATGAAAGCTTAATCTAGATTTGACTCTTTTGGGTGTAGTACAGAAGTGGGTAGAGACCAATTGATGTAAAGCTTGCTCCCTTGTCAGAGGTTAACCTAAGCAAAAATCAAGACAGGAAATTGATTACTTACCAAAACCAACAGGTCAAACCGTTTGCAAGCAATCGTGTATTGTGGCACCTGAAGAATGCAGTCAAACACAGTTTGAATGAGTCCATCTTGGGATCCCACTTTTGTGCTGCCATAATCTTCATAAATAGAGAAAAAGAGAAGAAAAAAATTCAAATTAGTAAAATTAGTAAATGTTTGGGATTAGCACAAACATCAGATTTACACATGACCACAAGAGTTATATCTTTTGGGCCCAAGAATTATGAACAGTTATTTGGGGCACAAGAACAATGAAGAATTCTTTGGGGCACAAGAATTATAAACAATTCTTGGCCCAAGAATTATGAACTGTTATTTGGGGCACAAGAATTATGAACAGTTCTTAAAGGCCAAGAATTATGAAAAGTTTTTAAAAGCCCAAGAATTATGAACAGTTTTTTGCGGTCCAAGAATTATAAAAAACTCTTAAAGAATTATGAAGTTATTTGGAGCCCAAGAATTATGAACAGATTTTTTTTGTGTTTTTAAAATAAGGCACTAAACCATTTGATTACAAGAATTTTTTACGGCTTGTGTTTAATAACGTGCTCATTTTAAATATTTTGTGCTTCGATGAAGTTTTTTGGGCAAATTGGCCAGGCATTTCAAAAGCACTAAACAAATAACAACAACAACAATCTTAATAAATAAAACTGAGTCTTGGTAACTCACCATTTTCATGCGTTAAATTGAGTAAAACCCGTAGAACGGCCAGCATACAGCTGAAGATGATCCAACCATTGGATTCTTTGTCTATTTTAGCGTCACCGGGTCTGTCAGAATCATCCTCAAACGGGAAGGCAGTGATGGCATGCTGGCAGTGCCGTAGAGCACTAGTATTAAGAAAAAGAAGAAACAAAATGATAATTAAAAATACACAATGAACAATAGTTATAGACATGTAAATTAGATAAATGTTAACCATAATGTCAAATACAAGAAACAATGAACAAAACATTTTTGAAATCCTAGATCTTTAATTTAATGAATGACATGACAAGACAGACATAGTCAAATTTATATAGAGTCTAGCTAAATAGCCTATTGTTGCCTGGGCAACTAAAAAATTAGGTATGACAAAAAAAAAAAAAAGTGTGTGTGTGTGTATATGGTGACTGCCCCTTCTTGACAGAAGATTGGCCGACTCAAAGAAAGGCTACACATGAGCAAGCCATATGCGTGTGAGGGCTGCCCTTCTTAAGTCTGTGCATAAAAAATTATGTCTTGCGCGCTTGTACGACACGCACAATCCTCTCTTGTTCCACTTAGACGTGTTAATCAGTGACAAGGCAAGACGACTGATTGTTTAGGTGGAATGCAGGTTTTATGTCAGAGTTTCCTTCTCTTAGACGGATGGTTTAAGAGTCCGTCGCCCAAGTGGGTTTATCCGCACCTTGGCACCAAAACAGGTATTTCTCGTCAGATGTAGGAAAAATTAAGTTTTTCTATAATATTTTAAAAATGACATATAATAATATTATTTATCCCAGATGCACATTTCGCCCTTATCAGCGGGAGATTTTTATTTTATCATTTGGAGAAATTAAAGCAAAATTAAAGAAAAAAAAAATGTGTGTGTGAATGAATGAATAAATATTTTAATTTTATGATTAAATGCAAAATCTTGCATAATTCAAAAACTTATAACGTTGCTTAACTTTGGTGATCTGACAGAAACCGATGTCTCCAATGCAACTTGATGGTATATCTCATTTTAGGAGTGGTGATTCTTGCTTAAAAAAACTTTTCTTACAAACACAGAGCAGACATGAGCAAAAAACAAAATTGATGTTTATGTGTATAGCTCTTTAAAAAAAATAAAAAATTGATTCAGACCACTAAAATTTAGAAATAAAATTTTTTGCTTGTTGGAAAAAAGTTTGTTTTTAATTTCAATTTTAGCTATTATAAACGTAAAAGGAATAATTGACCCAATGGGTCATGGGTGTTCTATTCCTTGTATAGAAATAAATATTTGAGATTCTAAGGACCAGAAAAAAAATATGCAGGAAGAAAAAAAAAGATGAAATTTTGCATTATGTCTCTCAAGTTTAAGTATTGACTAATAAATGGAGTCTATGTGGAATTTTAGTTAGGATGGGCATTAGTCCAGGATTTTTTTTTTTTTGGGGGGGTCTATTACTTAGTCGGAACCAAAAACAATCAAAACAAAAACTCTAAATCCCTCTCTAAATACAATGCAAATAACCCTTCATAATACCGGACATCCACTACAACCAACATTATTCTAATCATTGATGTTCAGCATGACATAATCCGCCTCCACAAAAAAAAAAAAAAAAAAAAAATGCAGACAACACTACTTCATTGATCAGTTGGCTTTCTTTGATAAACTAAGTTTTAAAATTAATGGCGTGTGGAGAAGGAAAGAAGGCAATGCTATTGGATAAATTTTCTGCTGACAAGCAAGAGTATGATTTAAACAGACATTGAAATCAATAACAACAACAATAATAATAATAATAAAAACAGTTTGGCTTCTTTGTTTAAGACAGAGTTTCCAAAAGTTTTTCAGGGGGACACACCCTGGGTTTCTAAAACAAACTGCTAGAACCCCCTACCTCATAAATGTAAGATTTTGTTTTTGAAGTGATAACAACAAAATTACAAACTAAATATATATTATAGTTTATTTTTGAGATAAGGCATCGTAATTTAGGTATTAACTTTATTATTCGGACTTTTGTCCTCATCTTAGTAGGTTT
>JAUZSX010343590.1:0-10430 GCA_034780655.1 Idiosepius hallami
ATATATATTTACACACACGCACACACAAATACACCCACCCACACACACACACACACGTGCACACACACGCGCACATACTCGCGCGCACACACACACACACACACTCATATATATATATATATACATATATATATATATATACATATATATATATATGTATACAAATGACTGTAGATGTTTTTTGTGTGTGTATATAAATATGTCTGTAGCTTTGTCTATAGGTCTCCGTGTCTACGCTTGTTCGTAAAGCCAATTGATTGGATTTGATGTAAGTAAATCCTGTTCAATAGAAAAACAATTAACTTTTGTGGTAAGAAAAGAAAACGGAATGGATAAACTAATCAATATACAAATAAAGAAAGAAATAAGTATAGAATATCAGTAACCAAAAAAAAAAAAATTAATTAAATAAAAAATAAATGAAATAATAATAATAATAAAAAGAAGTAATAGATTCTCTTTGCCTGCGTCTTCATTACTAAAACTCTTCATATGCGACCGACCGGCAATTCACTCGCAATCTTTTAAACCAATTTCTCTTCTCAGTTTCGTCATTGATATTTCGACTTTTATTTTAATAAGCCGATAGATGGAGCCAACGATTAAACTTAGTTGAAGCTTTGGGAACTCTTACCTATAAAATCTCTTATTTTTTTCTTTTTCTTTTTTCTTTTTTTTTCTAACTTCCGATGTGCTTGTGCTAATATCATAAGCCTCCTGGGAGCTCTACGATTTTTGCAGACATTGTAACTAAAAAAGGTCTTAGTGTGTCGGGTGGCTAATACAAATACCCCGCCCTCTCGTCTTTATGTCCTCATTGAATGTCTTATGAAATTAAAGTTTCTTTTATTTTCTGCCTAAAATATTATTTATGCAGGGTGTACAAAAAGTTACTGTGCACAATTGGTATATAGAAATTTAAATAAACGAATGAACAGTAAGTTTGATTAAAACATTCACAATTTTTTGCAAGAAAATGTCTTTATTTATGTATAGTATGACAACTTGTATTAAAGAAAATGCTGGAAATGTTCTCCATTGGCATTTAAACATTATTTTCTACTGTACAGCAAATATTTGAAAGCCTGTATATATATGAGCATCGTTACAAAGGTAATTTGTAGATCTGTTTTTTTAGACTGTTGTTTTCATCTATATCAGGGGTAGGCATCTTCTCCAGTCGGTGGGCCAGATTTAGGAAAATGAAGGTATTGGTGGGCCAGATTATTACATGAATAATATTCAATATCTTAATCACATTTAATTCACTAAAAGTGTCAAATGCAAGAAATGAAGTAATAAATCGTGTTTAAGATAAAGTTGTAAACTTTAAGCTTTACAACGAATATAGATTAAAAAGTACTTAATAAATTTATCATTTTATCATAATGTACAGATTCTACTGCAATAGCATACATTACAATGTATGGTCGGATACAGTCGGCGGGCCAGTCGAAATCCCTTCAGGGGCCGGATCCGGCCCGCGGGCCGTATGTTACCCATCCCTGTACTTGAATCTATTCCCCCTCTCTTTTCTCTTCCAATGAGAACAACCGTCAAATAAATAACACTACACTTAATGGTAAACAAAAATTGAACCGCTTTTTGGATTAATAAAAAAGCTGTCATTTTTAATGAACACTCGCGTGTCTAAATACAAAATAGAAAAAAAACATTCGTTCCAATCCGTTTGAATAATAAATGTTTAAAAGACGATTTCATAAGGTCTTCAGCTTTGAAAAAAAATCTGTTCGTCCAATTTTGAATGTAAATTTTCTCTACGTCATTCAGTTGTGGGGAAAATATTTGTGAAAATTTGGCAGAAGACTTGAATTATGACTTTTCGATATTGACGGCCATAAATTGAGGGTTTATTCATCTACGAATTTGGATGCTTCTCACTGGAGAGACGTTCGCCATTTTTAGAAATCAACTAATGATTAATGGCGTCGAGAAATGGCGGGAAATGTGACAACAAATAGAAATTGAAGAGAAGAAAGGGAGAAAAATGAAGAAGGAAAAGAAGAAGAAGACGAAGAAATAGAGAGGGAGAGAGAATGAAAAGAAGCAGAAGAAGAAGAAGAAGAAGAAGAAAAAGAAGAAAAAGAAGAAGAAGAAAAACAAAAGCAAGAATGAGAAGAAGAATAGGGGGTTAAGGTAAAGAAAAGAAAAAAAAAGGAAAGAAAGTGAAGGCGGAACAGAAGAAGAAGAAGAAGAAGAAGAAGAAAAAGAAGAGGAAGAAAAAAAGAAGAAGAAAATGATGAAAAAAGGGGAAAATAAAGAAGAATTTAAATCGCAAGTAAAATCAGAGACGAATGAAGAAGTAAAGAAGAAAAAATAATATGGAGGAAAAGAAGAAGAAAAGAAAAAGAAAAGAAAGAAAAGAAAGACAAGGCGGAAGGAAAGAAAAAAAGAAAAAGAAGAAAATAAGAAGAAAAAGAAGGGAAAAAATGAAGAATTAAAAGTACAAATGAAATTGGTAACGAAGGAAGAAGTGAAGAAGAAAAATAATATAGGGGAAAAGAAGAAGAAAAGAAAAAGAAAATAAAGAAGAGAAAGAAAAAGCAAAAGGAAAGAAAAAAAGAAGAAAATAATAAGAAAAAGAAGGAAAAACTGAATAATTAAAAGTATAAATGAAATCGGTAATGAAGGAAGAATTGAAGAAGAAAAAAAATTTGAAGAAAAAAAGAAGAAACAGTGAAGGAAGGAAGAAAAAAATTTAAAAATGAGGAAGTCCACTGATATTTCATTACTTGACGTTTCATTATCGTCGTCAGCTCCTGCTCGTATCCGAGTATTGGGTTCTGTCGTCAGTTTGGTGGGTCTACGTAATTTATGGCTGTACAGTCCGATTCTATGGTGAAAGAGCCACGGACAGTGTTCACAAGGAAGGGTAGAGAGATGAAGTTGTTCTCACACTCCTATCTAAGTGTTGGGCCCTATCGTCAGTGTGGTAGGTGCCTATGTGATATATGGCTGTACAGTCCGATTCTATAGCGGAAGAGCCACGGACAGTGTTCACAGGATAGGGTAGGGAGATGAGGTTATTCTCACTCGCCTGAGTATTGGGTTCTGTCGTCAGTGTGGTAGGTGCCTATGTGATATATGGCTGTACAATCCGATTCTATGACGGAAGAGCCACGGACAGTGTTCGCAGGGAAGGGTAGGGAGATGAGGTTATTCTTATTCTCATATCTGAGTATTCTATCTGAGGGTCCTGTCGTCACTGTGGTCGGTGCATATGTAATATATGGCTGTAAAGTCCGATTCTATGGTGAAAGAGCCGCGGACAGTGTTCACAGGGAAGGGTGTGGTGATGGGGTTGGCTCGATGCAACCTACATTGGAGAAGCTGCCTGTCTTATCTGCTTTGAGCTGCAGTGAGAAAATCGTTGGCCAAACGTGTGTGCGTGGCAGTCGCGCTGCTATGACCACATAAAACAAAATACTTCAGCGATTGGCATTCTCTCGACATCTTCAATCCTTCATTGTAAAAACTCCAGACGTTTAATCACACAACTATTAATCACGGAAACTCCAGACGTTTAATCACATAACTATTAATCACGGAAACTCCAGACGTTTAATCACACAACTATTAATCACGGAAACTCCAAACGTTTAATCACACAACTATTAATCACGGAAATATAATCACTTGGCTCCAAGTAACGACTGCTATGTTTCTTTCTTTGGGTGTATTCGTACTCTTCTTTTTTTCTTTCTTTTCTCTCTGTCTATGTGGACATTTGTTGACGGAATCTCCTGCCCAGGTCAGATATGGGAATCCCCCGTGCGTCAAAGAAACGCTAAAGATCACTGATTTATTGTCCTTCTGTCACTCCCACAATCAGCCAGTCCAAGTTCAATCCCGGCCGAGGGCTTCGTTACAATTATTCACTTTTGGACTATGAATTAGTCGACAATTTTGACTTTCATACTCTAACAGAACGACGGGCAGCAACGGTGGATCATTGGTAAAAGCTCGGACTCTGGAATCGTATTCCGCGAGTTCAAATCCCACTCAAAACCATAACATTCACTTTAACTGCCTCGGGCAGGTAAGGCTCGTGAACTCGGGTGAGCAGCTTATCTAGGTGGAGGGTAACACTGAATTAAAAAAGCCCAGGTATACAGAGCACGTAAAATTGGCTTTGTGTCTAACTTGGTTTGGTGCTCTACCAAGTAGATATGATACTCTAACAGAACGGCTTTGATTGGCTATTTGGTAATTGGGCTGTGACATCTTTTGAGCGAGGTCACTAAGGCCGATATATTGACCTTTCAAGGTCTAAAGGTTGGAAGTGTTTTTTTTTTCCTGGTGTCGAGACAACCTACACGGCGGAATGAAAATAATTCTAAGAGATCGGCTCTGATTGGATTGTTGGTAATTAGGCTGGGATATCTTTTGAACTAGGTTACCAAGGCCGATATATTGACCTTTTCAGGGTCTAAAGGATTAAGGTTTTTTTTTTCCCTGGTGTCGAGACAACCTACACGGTGGAATGAAAATAACTCAACAAAACTAATTATTTATCTTTATTTCTTTTTTTTTATAATTGGACCCAGTGATACTAATAATGAAATGAAACTTTGGCGCATTTAAGGACTGAAAATTTAGTCACGATTTTTGTAAGAGCATCCAGATATTAATACGAATCTTACGAACGAACTCTTTTATTATTAATATTATTATGTTTTGCGAATGACACATTTCCAATGAGAGATGTTTTTTTTTCCATTCTTGAAATGTCGACTCTTTTCTCAAAAATTCTATGGCATTCAAAGACGAATTGGAAGCAAATCTTTGGCAAGAGTTCAGTTCCTTGAGTCTGAAATAATATCAGAGAAATACTTCCCGCCTATTTCTTTTTCAAATTAGGCAAACGCGGAGAATTTAAGCCAGGAATATTTTGTACAGTTATTCACTTTATAGAAACCATTCATTACTTTTTCATTTATCTTTTTTCTTAGTTGTTGAGGATAAATTTATTCAAAACTAAAAGTATTGCCCAGGTGCCTGGAACATGCCACTAAGGTAATTTAGGAAGCCTATCATTAAGGAAAGCAGTTAATACTTATTTATATTAAATTTATTCATAGGGCTGCGACGGTGGAGCATTGGTAAAAGCTCGGGTTCTTGAATCGTATTACGCGAGTTCAAATCCCAGTCAAAACCATTACTTACACTTAGGCAGCCTCGGGCAGATAGTTCTCTTCCCTTTCTTTCTTTCTTTCTTCCCTTTTTTCTTTCTTTCTTAATTTCCTTTCTTCCCTTTCTTTCTTTCTTCCCTTTCTTTCTTCCCTTTCTTACTTTCTTTCTTCTCCTTATTTCTTTCTTTCTTTCCTTCTTACTTTCTTTCTTCCTTTCTTTCTTCCCTTTCTTTCTTTCTTCCCTTTCTTTCTTTCTTTTTTCTTTCTTTCTTTCTTTCCTTTCTTTCTTTCTTTTTTTCCTTTCTTTCTTTCTCTCCTTTCTTTCTTTTCTTTCTTTTCTTTCTTTCTTTCTTTCTTTCCTTTCTTTTCTTCTCCATCTTTTTTCCCAACTCCTAATTCCTGCTGCAAATGCACACATTCTAACTCAAAGACAAATGGTTATGGTTAAGGCTAACATTGGGTTGAATATGAAACATCAAAATGTTAGTGGGTGTAGAATAGGACACCTTGACCCCCCCTGATAGCCACACCCTTTTTCAAATTCCTCGTCATTCGGCCTCACTTCGATCAAAATGGAAAACAATTTGTGCAGAAAATTTGAATTAATTTAAAAAAAAAAATTCTTTAAACAACAAATCAAAGTATTTTTACTGTTTTATGAAATCTTTAAGATGACACTTGATAATTTGTAGATTTATTCTGCGGACCACACTATTTTTCTCGGTATTAAATGACCAAAAAAGTTGATGTGTCATTATAAGACAAAACTTTTTTAAAAAAAAGACGTTTATCAAAAAATGATTGTTCTAGGCATTAAATGACCAAAAAGGTTGATATGCCATAAAAAGACAAAACCAAAGCAAAAAGAATGACATTTTTCAAAAAATGATTTTTCTAGGCATTAAATGACCAAAAAGGTTGATATGCCATAAAAAGACAAAACCAAGGCAAAAAGAAATATGTTTATCAAAAAATGATTGTTCTAGGCATTAAATGACCAAAAAGGTTGATGTATTAAAAAATGACTAAACCAAATTAAAAAGAATTTTTTTCCAAAAATCATTGTTCAAGGCATTAAATGACCAAAAAATTTGAAATATCAAAAAAAAAAAAAAAGGAAAAAAAACATATCAAAAAGAAAGAATTTTATCCAAAAAATGATTATTCTTGGCATTAAATGGCCAAAAAGGTCATTAAGCTTTTAAGATATTAACTAAAACACTCTGCTATATTCACAATGTTAAACCTTAATATTGAACTCAATGAAGCTGAAAATCTATTTAAACAATGCCATCTTGCGTTCAGTAATGGCCAAAGACAAATGATTTTTTAAAAATTACTCATGGGAAAATTAATTTTAATTATCAGACGATTGGGGCGTGTGAGAGTCATGTTCTTAATTTGATTGAACTAAAAAGATTTTATGCTTTCTTTTAAAATTGAAATTGCAGCTTTTGTTAAGTTTTAATGATTCGTTGTGACATTGAATTTATTTCAAGGATTTGGAAATAATTCAAGTAAAAAACTGTCTTCTTTTTTTAACATTCTTTGCAATCTTTTTGTTTGAAAATAGGGGTCACTTTTTTAAAAAGTTTCTTAATTACTAATATTTTTTTCAATTTCTAAAGAGTAAAAACTGTTTTTTTGTCAATTTCTTAATTATTAAAAATGCTTTTTTATAAACTTTTGAATGATTAAAAATGTTTTTTTTTATCGATTTGTTAATTAATATAAATTGTTTTTTTATCAATTTCTTAATTATTAAAATTTTTTTTCAATTTTTTAAAGATTAAAAATTGTTTTTTTTAATTTCTTATTTACTAAATTTTTTTTTATTTTTTAATAATTAAAATTCTTTTTTTTTCAATTATTTAATTATTTAAACATTATTTTAATAATTTCTTAATTATTAAAATTAAAAATATTTGTCTTCATTTCTAAATTATTTCTAAATAAAAATATATATATTTTTAAGTTGTTCATATAATTTTTAAAAAAATTTTTCTTTAATTCATTAAAAATTCTATAGAAAATATTTCACTTTTTTTTTTTTAATAAAAATTTTCTTTATATATAAAGCAAATGCATTGTATAGTAATAATATATATATATATACAGTGAAGTCTTGGTTATCGCCGTTTTTGGGGACCGAGATCACCCGCGAAAACTGAAAATCCGCAAAGTAGCGGCACCCCTTCAAAAATGCTTAAAAAAACGTATACAGGTATACAGTATACCCCCCTGTATACAGTACACCATATAGAATACGGGTAGAGAAAGAGAAATTCATGTTATAACAAAAAAAACAAAAACAAAAAACTGTAAAATATGTTGTCTGTTTACAATGCAGGAGGCGGCGTAGTGGCTGCAGGAATCATAAGTCGGGACTTTGTTTTCCTCATAATTATTTAATATTTTTTAAATCCGCGAAGCTCTGAACCCGTGAAAGTGGAACCTCGCTAGTTCGCAGTTCGAAAATCCACGAAGCTCTGAATCCGTGAAAGTCAAACCGCGAACTAGCGAGGTTCCACTGTATATATACATATACGGGCAGCAAATGGGACCAGTGTGCAAATCAAACCATAAGAAGTAGATCTCAATATTCTCTCCTGCTGATTGGGCAGCGACGATGGAGGATTGGTAAAAGCTCAGGCTATGGAATCGTATTACGCAAGTTCAAATCCCAGTCAAAACCATTAAATTTACTTTAACTGCTTCAGGCAGATGGAGCTCGTTAACTTTGGAGAGCAACTCATCTAGTTAAAGGGTAACACTAAATTCAAAAAGACCAGGTATATAGAGCATCTAAAAATGGCCTTGTGCCTAACTTGATTAGATGCTTTACCAAGTAAATATAATATACATATATATGGGGAAAAATGTTGGGGGGTGAAAATCAAATCATTAAAAAAAATACATATTATCTGAAGAAATTTGCTTAAATAATGAACGGCTGCCAAAAAATACAGATTGTGTGTGTGTGTGTGTGTGTATGTGTATGTGTGTGTGTGTGTGTGTGTGTGTGTGTATGTGTGTGTATGTGTATGTGTGTTTATGTGTGTGTATGTGTGTGTATGTGTGTATGTGTGTGTGTGTGTGTGTGTGTATGTGTGTGTATTTGTATGTGTGTTTATTTGTGTGTATGTGTGTGTATGTGTGTATGTGTGTGTGTGTGTGTGTGTGTATGTGTGTGTGTGTGTGTGTGTGTGTCCTAAACGGAAGAATGATATTCTGGCTTAATATACTAAATTATATCTGTTTTTTATGTCTTTTTTTAGATACGTATATTTAAGCATCATTTTTTTGTATTTATTTATACTGATCTGATTAAAAACAACTGACATGTCTTGTCTACTTTTTTTATTTTTTCTCTTATGTTAGAACTTTTAGGTATGTAAGTATGTAAACTCAGGATTCAATGTCTTACATATATATATATGTGTGTATATATATATATATATATATATATATGTGTGTATATATATATATATAGTTTGTAAAAAGTTAATATACTTGATAGTAATGTATATTAACAGATCTGCATGACCCACGGTTGTTTTTTTTTTGATGTGGTATTAAGATTGCACTTGTAAGCGCGGTGATTTTCTTTGGCAAGGCCTGACCTTGAGCGCTTCACAGGAAATAAACGGAGCGTCCTGTTGGAATTGCTTCATGGCAAATCGACACTAAAACAAGCCTGGGAAAGGTGGAAGAAGGAGGAGGAAAAAAAAGAAGAAGAAGAAGAAGAAAAAAGGAGGAAGAGGAGGAAAAAGAAGGAAGAGAAGGAGGAAAAAGAAGAAGAAGGAAAAGGAGAAAAAAGGAGGAAGAGGAGGAAAAAGAAGGAAGAGAAGGAGGAAAAAGAAGAAGAAGAAGGAAAAGGAGGAAGAGGAGGAAAAAGAAGAAGCAAGAGAAGGAAGAAGAAGTAGAAAAAGGAGCAAAGTGAAAGGAAGGAAAAGAAAGAAGAAAAAGAAGAAGGTAAAGGAGGGAAAGAAGGAGGAAATAGAAGAAGAAGGAAGAAGAAGAAAGAAAAGGAGGAAAAAGAAGAAGGAGAAGAAAGGGAAGAAGAACAAGAAGAAGAAGAAGGAAAAGGAGGAAAAAGAAGGAGAAGAAAGGGAAGAAGAACAAGAAGAAGAAGAAGGAAAAGGAGGAAAAAGAAGTAGGAGGGGAAGAAAGGGAAGAAGAACAAGAATAAGGTAAAGGAGGAAGAGAAGGAGGAAGAAAGGGAAGAAGAACAAGAATAAGGTAAAGGAGGAAGAGAAGGAGGAAGAAAGAGAAGAAGAAGGAAAAAGAGGGAAAGAAGGAGGGGAAGAAGGAAAATGAAAAGAAGAAAGAAAAGAAGAAAAAGAAACTAAAAATCCAGTAAAAAATTTCTCTCTTAAAAAAAACTTCTCTAAATCGATTTAATGCTAATATTCTTCCTTTTTCTATTACTCTCCCCCCCCCACACACACACACTCAGAGAGAGAAAGAACAAAAAAAAGAACTCCAACCCTAAATGGGTTGTAAAATAAAATTAGATTTGACAGCAAGAAAATAAATGCTGCATCAACATCTATATAGAATTTATAGAAGTATACAAACACTTACACATGCGCTTATATGTAATTAAAACTTGACATTGAAAAGTTTGTGGTCACACCTTCTTAATAATCTTTTGAATAAGACTCTACAAATTATTTCATTCTAAAGAATTATGAAAGATTATATGGATGTATTTCTACATTCCCTCCAGCTATGGGTTAAAGAGTGAACATTATGTTATTCAAAAAACTCTGTGTGTACAAAAAGAACATTTATCAAAAAATGATTATTCTCAGCATTAAATGACCTAAAGAGGTTGATATGCCATAAAACACAAAACAAACAAAAACTTAATCTATAGAAGTTACATAAGATAACAAAGAGGCTAAAGAGGGGTGGGCTTAGAGCCCCGCAGACCCTGCAATTGTGGAGGGGGTGCAAGCTCCCTAAAGTTCCCTAAGGCTCTCTGACTTCATAGATCTTTTGTAATGCAAAAAATTAGCAATATATTTAATTAGAAATTTAATTAGAAAATCATTATCACACTTGAAATATACATCAATCAACTTATCTCTCTCTTTTTCTCCCTCTCTTTATATATATATATATATATATATATATATATAGTCTTTGATTGGGGCTGCGACGGTGGAGCATTGGTAGAAGCTCAGGCTGTGAGATCGTTTTACGCGAGTTCAAATCCCAGTCAAAACCATTAGTTTCACTTTAGCAGCCTCGGGCAGATGGGGCTCGTTA